>JAQIWH010006939.1:0-12126 GCA_034695005.1 Cryptops parisi
CAATACACAGAATGCTTCTTTTTAAGTGTATTAGGGAAATATCTCGCTTAGATACGTCGATTATTGTCATATAGAATATGATCACAACATCCGGGGGACATGTTGTGATAATAGATAGGAAACAATAGATAGGAACCGATCAATAGATAGGTAAAGGCTCGCTGTCCCAACAACAGCTTCTCTGCAAGTCACCAATACTCTTCAGCTGAGTATTTCAGTTGTTGCCGGGTTAATTTAAATACGAATTTAAAGATGCACAACAACAGTTGTCATGTTACGTATTTAAATCAACTCTGCAACAACAAGATACTCCATTAAAGAGTATAGGTGACTAGCAGAGAAGCTGTCGTTGGAGGCAGCGAGCCTTTTCTTGTTTACTGTTGCGTACATTTTTATTTTGGTTAGATTGTTGGAAATAAATAAAACAAAAGTAGATTCTGACTAAACGGGGTCGTGGCTACAACTTTCCCCCGGTTGTTGTGATCATATTCCATTTGCTGACTTGACGTATCTGCAATACTAACGAGATATTTCCCTAATATACTTGAAAAGAAACACCCGGCATATATTAGCTTCACTTGTGAGTTTATTATATACCAAAAATTGCAAAACCGCAAAAATCAAAAACCGCATAGGTCCAATGTAACAAAAATCGCACAAATCAAATCTAAAATTTCAGAATCAAATAATAAAATTACTCAAAACTCGCATAAACCGAAGATTAAATCACTCAAAGATCGCGCATGAATCCAGATTCGCATGAATTAAAATTTGCATAAATCGAAACTTTCAAGAATCGTAAATGAATAACTCAAAACTCACATAAATAAATTTTTTAATTTCTCAAAAAATCACACAAATCTAAATTTTCATAAAACGAAACTACATAAAGCGTAGTCTAAAAAGGCATTTTAGTGCTGGCCTACTTGTTACCACTATTCATATTTAACATGGCTCATGTTTGTAAAATAAAAATTTAAAACTTTTTATTCAATGTCTAAATAAATTCTATAGATGGTTTCTTCATTGTTAAGTATTTTTTTTCCGATTCGATTAATTTGAATAAATAAAACTCATTTCCTTAGAAATGAGTCCTGTGTTACACCCTGTAAATCGAAAACGGTGAAAATGAGTTGCAACGTGAATAACAAATGAGCAACATCAAATTGTTCAACTGAAAATTCGAGACGTATACGGCAAAGTTAATCAAGCTGCAAGAATCAATCGTGGATATCGATTTTTATATACATTACACACAAAAGTTTGTTTGTTTTTTTTACATTTGAACCGGTTTCGCACATTTACAATATTGTCGTTCGTTGAACCATTGACAATAGAAATTCGCACAAACTAAATATTGGTTAATCGGTTATAGTAACATGAGCGCGTTTCGTTACTTCCATTTCATGCGATTTGAAAGAAAACTTGCAAACTGCAAAACTTGCAAATGTTCGTCTAGAAACTGCACCAGAATTTGTATTCACTTCAAAAAACTAATCACAAAACACATTTTATTTTCTTAAATTTGATGTTAATGCTTGTTGTTTTTTCTTTGTTT
The DNA here is from genome assembly GCA_034695005.1 of Cryptops parisi. NCBI lineage: Eukaryota > Metazoa > Arthropoda > Chilopoda > Scolopendromorpha > Cryptopidae > Cryptops > Cryptops parisi. The sequence continues at coordinate 1,559 of JAQIWH010006939.1, forward strand.
TAAGTTCAATTTACTTTTACTTTATATCATACAAACCACCTGTATTTTGGTCTCCGTGGGACGTATTAAGCTAAAAAAGAAATAAATAAACAAGTACTGTACAATTAAGCATACTCTTTATTTATCCTACTGTCATATAGATATACATAATACAAAAAATCCGTTTTTAATTTTTGCATGTTTAGATCTATGCGAATTTCAATTTATAGGAATTTAAATTTATGCGATCGTGAGTAATTCAATATTTGATTTATGTGAGTTTTGAGTAATTCTATTTTTAATTTTTGCCATTTTCGATTTATTTATTTATTTATATATGCGATTTTTTTTACATTGGAATTACGTAGTTTTTTTATTTATGCATGAGGTTCTCGTTTTATGCGTTTCTTTTTGGTATATTGGACTATCTATTCTATAAAACGTTAACGTTCAAACCCGTGTGTGCACAAGTTTGTGTGTGCGCCTTGATTCGCTTCTGGATCCATCTGATGGTCAGTCCCTTACTGATGGGACTTTTGCTAACGGTCAGTCCGCTTCCCGGCTAAGGTTGAGGGAAGGTCTCAGCTCTCCCCTTTTTCACATGTGGGAAAGATAAGGATCACTCTCTTGGGTGGCAGTGAGAGGGTGACTAAGCAATAAGAACCACAGCTTCTTTTTGCCAGTCTTAGGACAGCTACTTCAAATTGTGAGTTAAGCAATATACATAAATATACCTGTAACGAATGTTGCGAAGCAACGTGAGTTAAAACGATATATGACAAAAATAACGAAATAAAAACTTTCCCGTCATTTTGACGGGCTGTATACTAGTACAGTATATTCTCATAAAAAATTACTAGCGGATTTACGGGGGGGTTAAGGTGCTTAACCCCTCCTCCCCAGAACATTTATATTTCATTAAAAACGGCTAAATTGTGCATATTTTGAGGAAACATCTATTGAATTTGATTTTCCAAGAAAAAGATGTAATTTTTTATATATTTGTCAGAAAATTTCATGTGAAATTTCCTCCCCCAAAAGTCGGCTCTAAATCCGCCACTGTAAACGATTGTAGATGAAAGTAAACGTTGAAATCCGAGATCACAAACTCAATCACACACAAATAAAGCTAATATAAAGAGTATATAAAAAATACAACTCTTTTGTTTTTCCGAGAAGAAATTAATCGGCTGAATATTGTACCATTTTCTTTACTAAAGACGAAAAATGTCCACGAAATCACACTATTAATCGATAGTTTCATCCGGTTCCTGTTATTCATTCTAAGTGATTTCAACTGTATCAACAAAAGAGACTTGGCAAGCTTAATTTCAATTTTCATTACGAACCATCCAATCCACGTTAAGCTTAAAAGAATTTATCACTCCAAAAAAAAAAAAAAAAAAAAAAAAAACGAGAAAGAAAGGTGAAAGTAACAAAAACCTCTGTAACGAGTTTCAACGTAAACCAATACCCCAAGTAAATGAGAGAAAGACAGAAGAAGAAGAAGAAAAAATCTGCAACGATAACACATTTTTTAAAAGTTTTTTTGGCACCATTTTCTATATAAAACAAGCAAAGTTAAAATCTAAAAAAAAAAAAATCGAAAAACACACACATATAGTAAGAGTCCCCTTCCCCTATTTTCCCTCAAATTTTCACATCTACCCATTTCGACCACACTATCAGTGGAAAAAGCCACAGTCGTGCACTAAAAAGTTCACACGAATCCAGCACGTCGGCAGCAACGACTTGAGAGCATCAAAGAGGATAAAGATCTTGAACCAACTGGCAATCAGCTGGAACAATCTATGGAAAGTGAAGGAAGGATTGCGAGGGAGAGAAAATAACACCTTTAACCTATTTTGACCCTTTCCGTCTTAAGACGTCTTGCTTCAAGTTGTGCAAGCATTTCTCTAGCCTCCTCCTTTTTCTTCTTCTTCTTCTTTTTTCTTGAAGGGTATTGCTCGCGAGTGTGTCAACCAAGAGTGAAGAAAAGAGAACGAATTAAGAAGTTCCTATACTTACTTACATACATAGAGATATATATATATAGAGTCAGTTGGTGTTGGTCATGATGAAAGAGGGGGGAAAAGCCTGGTAAATATAGTGAAGAGAAAGTTCCAATAATGGTGTGAAAGTGAAGTTCGTTTTTTGTTTGTTGGCTGAGCGTGCTATTCGATCAAAATAAAGAAAAAAATCATTCCTCACCAAATTTCAAGTTTGTGCGTATTAGGAAATGTCAAATAAATCCAGAAGAAAATGACATTGAAAGCAATTGTTGTTTTTTTTTTGTGTTTATTCCCAATTTGGTAACTAAAAGTGTATACTTATTATTACGAGTATGGGGCTTATATCGGAGTTGAAAGAAATACGAAATTAAAATAGGATATTTTATAATGATAAGTAGTCTTCGACTATGTTTTGATAAAACGTCATAAAAGTTTTAAAGAAAACATGTTTAGAAATTTCCATTAAAATGGAAAGACTGCAGCTTGAAGAGCTAGCACTTGCACTACACGAAGAGGTATAAAATATGTTAAAGCTATTTATAGCAAATGCAGAAACATTCATTCACCTGTGCACGAACTTGCGAAATCGCTTATATTATAAATTTTCTCGCATATAAACACGCTCTGGTAAGCTGTTGGATTCCATAATACCGAAATCGCGTATACAAAACTTCTATGAATGGAGTAATTTTGCACGCTTTATATTATCTTCACTTGTGAGTCCGTGAGTGAGTGAGTGAGCTGGGGATTGAACGTACACTAAATGCTACAGGTGTTTATAATAATATACTGCATAGTTTAATGTACCAAAAATTGCTTAAAGTGAGCACCACATTAATCGAAAACCGCATAAGTCCAATGTAACAAAATTTGCATAATAAATCGAATCGAAAATTGCAAAACACGAAAATGAAACTTCTCAAAACTCGCTTAAATCGAATATCGCGTTACTCAAAGATCACATTAATCTAAATTCGCATAAATCAAAACTTGCAGAAATCGAAAATGAAATTACTCAAAACTCGCATAAATTGAATATGGAATAACTCAAAGATCGCATAAATCTAAATTCGCATTAAGCTAAACTATACGTATATAAAGCGTATTTTTAATGTACTTGTTTATCATAACGAGCAGCTTTAACTAACGTATCTCGTCGCACAATAGAGAAATCTACAGTACATAAACATCCGCAATTTGCGTCTAATGCTTGAAATCCACGGAGGTGCACCATAACTACGCAAGTGTAAACAATGATACCCTTTATCGTTTTATCATTAACAACACGATTGTAAACAGCAATGAACTGGATTAAACGAAATTATAATATTGATATTCTCGTGCTACAGCACGGATTACCCAGCAGTCAAGTATAACGAGCTGTATACACTCGTGAATTTCCATTAAAAGCAAATCTCTATTTAAAACTATGTAGTTTTCTTTGACTGTATGTTTGTCCCAATTTCCATAACAACACCAGAGTAAATAAAACATTTCTTTTACACATTTGTGTTTTCAACAACTGTTATGTTGTTATTTAAACTGTTATAATGCGATATTCCTCGTTATTTAACGACGTGTTCACCTCCGGTGTTTGCATAACAGCGTAGTCCCAAACATTAGACTCGCATACATTGCGGACTCCCTGTATCTTTTGTCAGAGTATAGTGTATAGTACTTCAATGAAATCAACCCTTGTTGTTTATAAAAAAAATTTCCATAGAAACCCTTGAAAGTGAAAACAACTTTTCCTATACATTTTTAGTATACCATTGACTTTTCCTGAAAGCACTCGTTTCATGGATCATTGAAAATTCTTCAGCTCCACACAAAAAGAGTTTTCCACCATAATATTCTGCACTTTATAGTGTAACTCTATACATCCTGTTTGTCTATGGACCAACATTTTATTTTTGCTTTTACAGTATACGTACATCGTATAGAAACGCGGTTCAATTTTGATGAAAGGTTTCGAATAATAGAGAAGTAAAAAACTTATTTTCTCGAACCTAAACTCCCAGACCGTTTTCCTCTCTAATTTCCAATTTTCTTTCCTCCAAGTCCAGAAAACAAGCCATCTATTGTCGATTGAACAAAATACAAAAGACTATATATAGAGTGTATACACAGCAAAACAAATTGAGTTTAAAAAAAGAAGAAAAATAAAAAAAAATTAAAAGGTTTTAGTTTACAAATTAGTATTGATTCCTTTTTTAAACCGAGTACTTTTTTTATTGTAGTCGAACAAATTGGTTTTTAACGATGAATAGAACCAAATGAATATTTAACAAAAACACAAGTGAATTGAAATGAATTTCTAAATTTGTATGTTGACATTTTTACGAGTCTCATTATAGTGTACAGTGCATACTGTATATACTGTAATTGTTTGTTTTCGAAAAAATAATTTTAAAAAATTCAAAATGAACATTTTTACATTACGTATCCATTTTTAATTGATATTAAACAAACATATATCGGACTTTAATTAGTCGTTAAATTTACCATATGATTTAGTGAATATTTATTTATGATCTAAGCTTCCACTTAAACAGCTGTTGTTAACAGTGAAGCCTAACTTTAAATTAAAAATAACAGGTTAAAAATTATTTCAATAAACGGAAACGTTTTTCAAAAGATAGATTTACTATGAACTATCGGAAATGTAGGGTAAATATAAAAATTGAATATCACTCTATTAAAATGATACTTCCATTCCATATATCGATATTCAATAAATATACCAATCGAAAATTGATTTAAATTCAAATATCGGAACGTACACGTGCATGTCGATTAAATTTACCTACCACTGTACATTTTAACGTTACAATTTATTGTTAAAAGTGTAGTTGTAAAGTCGTGATTTTTTCAGTTTGTTTACAATATGTCGCGAATAAGCGAACGTCGATAATGACGAATGCAGAAAATGCAGGTTTTTTCGTGGTTCTTCTGTTTCCTCCCGCATAATAAAACCCTGTTTCATCTTCACCATCCTTACCTCATCAGTCATCATCATTCAAATATCTGTAAATTTGTTTGTTTGTTTGTTAGCTTTCAGTTTTTCATTTGTGGACATTATGTTTTCATGTATTATTGTGCTTATTTCTCATGATTTTTGATATTATGACTGATTTTTTTTTTTATCCTTTGTGATCTTAACAATATAATTTGCTTTGTCTGTCTGTATGTATGTCACAGCTAGAAAAAGCCGTAATAAAAAATCTTTTTTATTTGTCCTTCCATGGGATTCGAAACCGCACTGGATGGGTTCAAATGGTAGCTAAGCAGCACTTAGACAACTAGATCAATTGAACTCATGCAACAGAACCTTTTTTTTACCACTTAAAAACGTTTCGGCATTTTTGACGGGCTAGTTACTGGTTATTGTTGTGTTTTTGTTATACTGTACATAAAAGTTGACTAACTGTGTGGTGATGATTACGTGTTGTACGTTATACCGCCACGTTTTATTCTCTGATTCATTACACTATTAATCGATCTCTAATTCTATTCAGTAACACCAGACAATCTAATCGAGTATAAATCCAACTGCTACAGTTATCTCATAAACACTTAACTGAATCAAATTGACAAACAAACTATTAAATCGTTTACAGTGATTTTTCACTATGTAATGTATATAGTCCCAGGGGACTGGTGCATTAAATATAAAAATAAAAATAAATTTTCTGAAGTAATAAACTTTTAGGACTAAATAATACATCCCTACGTTCAGTTGGTGCCCTAGTTAAAATTTAAGTATCTACCTACCTTAAAACTCGCGTATCCGTGAAGTAAGAACATCACGAATGTTTACCAGTTTTAAAATTGGTAAATTGTAAAAACGACAAATGATAGTGAGTTTAATGCTCGTTACGTACATAATTCCAAAAGGATATTGAAATTTCATAACTTACAAGAACGATTTTTTAGAAATTAAAGAATTTTCAGAAGTCACGGATAATGAAGTCCAAAAAAGAAAAAAAAAGGGTTTTTCTTGGCAAAGCTCTTGAAGAGCGCACTTTCTCATTATAAGACAAACTTACTGTGAAATCGTTTCTTTTTATAAGCTTAATCAAAAACAATTTTTTCTTTTAAAAAACGGGCAATTTAATACAAAACGTAATTTTTTTTTCAGTGTTAATAATAAGCATCATAACAAGCACGAAAAAAAATATATAATAAGCCAATAACTACTCACTGGCGATTCTCTGCATTCATCTTTCTTTCATAGCTATTTTTGAACCACTTAATAGCAGTAAATTACTATCCAATTAGTTAAATCGACGCACATTTACCTCAAGCAAAAAAAAAGTATTGCAAAACCCAAATGTAACAAGAAACTGTATCTCTTCACAGAGGTTTCTAAGTTAAGATTGTCTCGCTCGTGAAAGGTCTTTGATTTCAAAGGTTCCCAGCTTAATAAAGATCACGAGGTCTGTGGTGGTGGTGGAAGTAACAAGACTAGTCAACTGCAAGAGAAGCACTAAGAGCAAATTTCCTAGGGTTCCCTTTTGTGTGGCAGTAATTTCTCTGTTAATGGGGTCAACAGCAAGAACGGACAATCTCACTATCTCTCCTGCTGACAATGATTGCCTTTCTCTCTTATGAGCCCAATTCTGATTGGCTATTAGCGCAATCGGTCCTAATGACCACTGCGTAGCAACCAGTCAACCCGTCTTCAAGCTTTTCGGGGAAATCCATGACAATAATTAGGGGAACCCAAACTCCCCGCGAATCTTGGATTAAGGATGTGCAAAACAAACGACCTTTGCCGAAAAAAAACCGTTTTCCAATAGGTACAACACACCATTGTGCCTATTAGAAAGTGTTTAACCTTAACTACTAGAACAGTAGAACAGGATGTTGTCTAGAAAAGCGCAATTTTACGGGATTCATTTGTTTTCGTCCAGTAGACTAGATAATACTATAATCAATCTTAATGTCTTAGGTAGAGTCAAATGCAAAATTATGCATTTTTCATCCATACATTCAATTTCATTAGGATGTACAAGTCACCAGACAGTTATATAGGGTGTTTCTAAAAGGTGTAGCCAAATTTTAACTACAGATGCTACTCGTATTAAAAGCAGTCTATATACCGTCTTATAAAGTTCACATAAAGGCTCCAGGCAATATGATGATAAACCACATTTTTTTTTAAAAAATGACATTTTTACATCAAACTGTTTCTTGGTACTGTTTCTAGCTTTTTACTGTACCATTTTCCAGAAAATGGATGCATAATATAAAAAATCATATTGTTGTTCAGCATGGTACTCTATGTAGTTTCTCACCAGAATAACGGTTCTTCTGAACAATTTCAAAATTGTGGCTTATCATTATATTGCTCAAAGCCCGTCATATACAGTCTAATCATATATAAAGTTCATACCATATATAGTGGATCCGAAAATGCTTACTCATTGCATATTTACAGCGATGCAATAAGATTATACACTTACGTGACTTCATCCTGTATCATCTAAGAAAGAAAACATTTCTGGATCTATGTTTATATGGGTTGTTAGCTGTTTGATGCGTAACATCTGTGATTAAAATTTATTTAAACTTTTCAAGAATACCGTGTATCGTAATCGTGTAGGGCGGAAAATTTAATTAAAAGTTTGTTAAATGGTTTGAATTTTTCTCTTAAATTTTTTGCATTTTTTAACCGCCCCGGTTAGTCCACAGCAAGGTTAATCCGCCCCCGGATAATCGAACGTTTACAGTATATTCTACTGTATAAATACATTCTTGTACACATTTGACATTTGTACATATTGTGTATATAGTTGACATTTGTACATATTGTGTATATAGTTGTATATATGTATGCATACACACACATGTATCTCACATTGCTTTCGAAAACAAGACCAACTGGATAATGGTGACAGTTGGCTTCTTTATTTGAGTCTGGAGAAATCGATAGCTTCAAGAAGATAAAAAAAAATGGCTGCTTGTTCACTGAGGGGTTACATAGCACGAGGCTACGGTTTCTACAAGCATTTTTACTTAGGTTTCTATTCTATCAAAATTTAGGTATAGAAAAACTGTTGTGGTTTTTGTATACCCTGAAGTTCAAGTGTTGTATATTTTATAGTGCTGAGGTTCGATTTTTTGTATAGTTAGTAATTTATATAACAAAAATTACTGTATAGGTCGTTTTAGAAGCAGGAATTTTTTAAATTGATGTGTCAGTTGTGCACGAAATCACATTTAGTAAGTGTTGAAGTAATCGTTATGTGATGTTGTTGGAACAGATAAAGTTAATAATTTATAAAGCTCAATAATGGATTAAAAATTAACCGGCAAACAAAAATTTGTTACACTAAACTTAAACGATGGAAGATAAAAATCCAAAGATAAAAAAATATTAAAAATGCATATGTCACCGGCAATGTATATAATCCAGGCATTATATACAATACAGAATATCTAGCTCGGTTTAGGCAATGTATGAAGCAGGGTGTCAAACCTTTTTAATACGACCTAAGTTCTAACTTAACTCAATTTCATAAATACAGCATGTATATAAACAGAATTTAAAGCATATTAGTACATATTTTTATGTTTATATACATATTTATATATCAAACTTACAAATATATGGGTTACATATAACGTGCACACCCAAACATACAAATACACACTCACGCACATATTCAAAACAAACACGCAAACACACACATATATATAACCACTCGCACGCATGCGTACAAATAGACACAGGCTATCAACTCAGCACACACCAACCATATATACAATGGCATGTGTGCTTTATTACTCTTACTTATATTTTATGTCAAGCTTCATTTCATTTTAATGCATTTGCATCCGAATTTTGACTAAAACACTTGCAACGGGATTTAACTCGAACCTTTTAACAGGTAACATTTCCCATTTCGATTTTTAAAATTAATGACCTTTTAATATGCAGTTAGGCTACATGCCTAGGCTTCTTTGCGCGACCATTACTGTTTCCATTAAAATTTTCCCATTACAATTCCTGTCTTCTTTTTTATTCCTCGACTGTCAACAAAATTTGCTTTCACTGAACGAGATGAAGAAGAAGAAGAAAGTTCATTTCGACAAACAAAAGAACACGAAACAAATCGACTAGCAAACAACGGTGACAACGAACGATATTCAATATTGATCGATCATTTTTCCACTCCATTTCATGCAACTTTTTTTTTCTTTACACTTTTTACAGAATGATTCGCATTCGTTTCATTTGTGTATCTAAACACGAGGGAAAACCCTATTGATGTTTAGATTGCCTCGCGTGCCTTAAGCTCCGACTAAAGGATTCTTTTCTTTCCTATTGTGTTACAATCTTTTTTATAAATACACAATGCATTTCAAAATTTTATTGGCAAATTCTAAGAACACATCTAACTCGTCCAACACCACTGAAGCGACTGTGTTTTTTTTCAATCCTAATAAAATTCGTGACATAATATACACCCCATTTCTGAATACTTCATGATACTATTAATTTTTAGTTTTTGTAAAATTTTTTTGAACAGTGGTAATTTAAACTAATTATTGGATAATACGTGTAGAATGAAAAGTGAAGAAGCCAGATTAGAACCTTGCATTACACAGTTTTGTGAGTGTAGTGTAATATGGTTTCAGTGGTTAATTTAGAAATATTTACAGTATAACAAACAGATTGAAAACACTAATCTACTACTACGTCACATATCATTTCATGATATTTTGATTTTTTTTATTACACTTCCAATGCAATTGAAAAGTTGGATAGAATAACCGCGTAACAACAAAAATGTAGTTTTTAGAAAAAAGCAAAAACTTCTGGTACCTTGCAATTTAAGATTAAAACAATTCCTCATATTTATAGAAGGAAAATGAACAGGTTTTGCAAAAAATCTGTTAATTTTAGTTGACAGGTCTCAAGATACAGGCTAAATTAAAAATTCAATTACGTCTTTATTCCAAATATCGTACTAATTTATCAATGCATTTTCGCCATTTTTCAAAGATCGGTATCTTTTCCATTGTTTTGGAAGTGAAACACAAGCGAGTGAAAAACCAGAAAGTGACGCGAGAAAGAAATCACAAAAAAATTCAGATTTACAATATTCACGTTCCATATTCTTGCTCCAAAAAGTTCGAAAGTGCAAATTATAGGCAACCCAATGTCTCTATTAGACTGGTATAAAACGATTCAATGTATGCATTTTAAGGAATAATGACGTAAGTGCATTTACGCCGTTTTTCCACCCATCTCCTCGAGTCAACAATAACACCCGAAAGTTAAATGAAAATGTTCCACACAAAAACAATTTTCACCAAAATGTATGTTTGCAAAGATTTATCCACTATCAAATTTCTCATTGAATAAACAATAGGACCAATAGTTTTATCTGTTCGTGCAAATCCCTTTTATTTATCATGTCATAAATCAATAGGCAAAATCAACATGTTATTGGCTACTGGTAGTGATAACTGAAATATCTAAGATTTTCAATTTTTTATATACTCTTGTATATATGTATGTGTATCTACAGTCTACAGTATATGTATGTATATATACAGTATATA
>JAQIWH010006940.1:0-12125 GCA_034695005.1 Cryptops parisi
AACATCGATGAAACTCAACATCCGTCCATCGCGAGCGCCATCGAAGCCACGCCTTCGATGTTGCCTCGTCGATGTTTCAAGTCGAGGATCGAGCCTCAGTGCCATGCACGGGTGCTAGCATCTCTTTTACCACCTCCTCTTATCATCACCTCTCCCTCAACCTCTTCTTCACCCATATAATGGATTCGTCCAAAACATTCGGATTGTGACACATTACAAAAATTAACCACTCCATAACTATATTGTAGTGAGGGAGGTTCTCACTTTAGTCATCATTTTTTTCAATTGTTCCAGCAGTGGGTCTAGGTCATCCATCACTATATAGGCCTATGCAATAACAAATCTCCCTATTAGCATATCTGTCTGTCTGTGTAGAATGCTTTTAAACCCAAGGGGACTTACCACGACATTAGTGTAAACAATGGCCTCAAAGATTGATTTCAGAAGAAATTGGAGCAGCCCCTTCCAATCGCCTAGCAAAATCCTCAGCTGTTAATTGGTGGTTGTTGAAATCGAAACCCGCGTTGAAATGAGTTTCAAATTATGAATAGTTGCTATTTATAATTTCGAAACTACTGATGTTTTTAAACATGTTGAATAGTAGAGGTCGATTCGATTATATTCAACATGGTGGTGAAAAGCTTTTAACCCGCCCTCGATTAGCTTCTAATTTGTCACAATTTCTGATTTGACTATTTTAAATGTTCATTCATGAAAATCCGATTGCATAACCAAATCTAACACTTGATCAAAGATTCCGAAGCTTCAGTATATCATTGGTTTTCATCAATATGATTGAACGTTGTGAATTAATTTTCCAATCCGCTCTAGCGGATCATGTTCCAAAAAAAATGTTTTTTAATATAATGCAGTTAGTACGTCATCTATAAAATTAACAATAAATATCGTCTATTTTTTATTAATTTGTTTCAGAATTGTTTTTTTTATTATTTATTACATGGCACTTTATTTTATGAGGTTTAGGTCAGTTAAAATATATTATCGAAAAAGCGTGATGGAACTACAGCTAAAAGGACTTTGACACTACTGAAAAAATTTAAAAAGCTCTGTGAAGTATATAGTTTAATTCATAAAACCTTGGTTGTCCTTTGTTAATGACATAAATAGAAAATCTGGAGAATAAAAGTATGAAGATAACACTTATAGTTTTGGTATAACATATTCTTAAAATATATCGTGACGTAACTATAAAACTGGTGGAATTACATTGTGTGATATTTTTGACATAATGTAACACTTTTTTGATTGAATTTACTCAGCAGCAAATTATTTTTGTAAGATAAGTTAAGTTTTGGTAAAAACCTAACCAATTCTTAGAATAACAGCTAAACTTAAACATTTACCAAATAATTCCATTGTTGGGTTTAATGTTATAAGGTGACTTTTCCATAGCAAAAAATAGTCTACTTATTGCATAACATTTTTGTACATATTTTTTCTTTAACTTTGCTATGAGTACATTGTGAAAAGTGATAGGAAGAAAAACAAGTCAAGATTAGATAAAAAACTTTGTTTTTAAGGACAACCTTTTATTCAAGGCAGAGCCAGAAACAATAAGTTTTAGGTTTCAGTTTCCATTCGCAGTTTCAGTATTTCAGCTTTCAATTTTAAAAAAAATTGTGTTTCTTTTTCTATTAAAATATTAAAATTAAATTTGTGTATAATGAAATTAATTTTAATAGAATAACAGAAAAATAGGAAAAAGCTCCACATTAAAATAAGACACTTACAAAAAAAATAAAGGTTATAACATTATAATTAATAGCATATAGGCAGTGACACTCGTGAGAATAAGACGAATCCATGGACATTTCATTCATCAAAATCCATCGAGTCATTTGGCCTGTAGGAGGATCTAAAGTATAATTGATCTATCTATGGCATGTAACGTCCAATATATTCAGTTGAATAATATTATTATATAGAAAGAATGCCACTATTTCACTGGAAATTAAATTAGTTTTATAGAATAACACTATTGCGTTGTTAACTTTGCAAACGTTATAAATTATAAATTCAGCTAGCCTTAATTTAGAATAAAGTTCATAGTGTCCAAAAGTTTAAAGTTTCTAAACATCTATAATTAAATTCTGAGTATTAAGCCCATTTTACATGTTAAACTTTTTCAAACAAATTCCGTCGATGTTTCTATGGTAATGTAGAAGTATTAACTATATCAACTATAGTTTCATATTATATTAAAAAATTTTTATACACCATAAATGCACTTCCTAAAGTAGCGCTAACATTTCAAAGTTCGAAATAATTATTTCGTGAAATATCGAGTTGCAAAATCGTTATTTTGTGGAAATATCGATTTACAAAATCATAATTTTGCGACAAAAAAAGTTTGAGATCGTTTTTTTGTAAAATATTTAGTTCAAGTGTGAAATTTGTACTTTTGTTAAATTCTTAAACCTATTTTACACGTCAAACTTCTTTAATCCAATTCCGTCGATTCCAACTGTTTTTCTGACGTCGTACACACGTCCGCGCACGTTTTCGTACTTTTCGGTCAAACAACAAAACACAATAAAAGCATTGAAACGCGCCGGGATGTGTGTATGACGTCAGAAAAACAATCGGAATCGATGGAATTTGATTGAAAAAGTTTCATGTGTAAAATGAGCTTTAGAAAATTGAACTTCTCTAGTCTTTGAAACAAACTTTCCACCAGAAAACAAATGAAAACATAAAATCGATATTTCATATACAATAGTGCGAGTCCAGAGGTTTTTAATCTTCAAAGAGCTTCAATATAAGTTGTTTGAGTATTAAAAATTTATTTTAAAAAAAAGAAGAAATTTAATAACTTTGAGACCGCAGAGTGATGTCAGTGAACCGTTAAATTTTGAGCTTAGCTACTTATTGGAATAATTCACTTCACACGTTTCAACAAGTATACTATGTTCGTATTGCTACTTATTTTTGTTAACCGAAAATCCGCTTGTGGCGCTGGGGAAAAAGCTCCAGCTTCGGTTGGATAAAACAAACAAAAAAATATTGATTTTATGATTAATGATAAATTGCTAAGTGTTTTATTTTTTAACAAAACTGAGGTGCTTTGTTTGACTTTGCGGTATCGTATCAGTTGATACGATGTCAATGTACTGGCATTTTGAAGTGTGACAATGATACGAAACAAAGTCACAGCTTTCGTGCGTATCAAATTTGCTGCCCTATAGGAGTCGAAGTGCAAGCTTTCCCACAATGCTAGTCATGTAAAACTGTCACTTTCGTGTCGTTTTTGATATTATCGTATCAAAAGTGGACGGAGTTGATACGACATTACAGGTCGAACAAAGCACCTCTGGTTTCTATACTCATCGACATTAGTTTAATAAGTAAAACAAGTAAACCTACAATAAAAATGTTTTTAAGCATATTCTTTATATAGCCTACTGTCTTATAAAGATATACTGTATGTACATATAATAATACATATTTTATTTCTGCAAGTTTTGATTTATGCAAAAGTTATGTGAATTAAAACTTATGCAATCTCTGAGTAATTTAGATATTCAATTTTATGCACGTTTTGAGTAATTCTATTTTTGACTTCTGCAATTTTCGATTTATTTATTTATATATGCGATTTTTTACATTGGACTTAAACGGTTTTTGATTTATGCGAAGGACTTGTGCTTATGCGTTTTTATTTTTGGTACATTAAACTATACTATACAGTGTAGTCTCATAATATAAAAACAATAACAACAATGTTAGTAGCGCCACAAGCGGATTCTCGGTTAACAGAAAAATGCCGTCTTGGTAATTCGATTATTGGATTAAGCATTTTGATGATTTGTATTTAGTATTCCACAATTATACGGTTTATATGACCCTTAGTTTGAACCTAGCATTTAATTAAATGAGTTTGTATTAACTACAAGTAATGTCTCTTAAAGAAAATGTCTTGATTACGAAGGAAAAATTTCCAATTTGCGTTTTGCTGTACATGCACGTGCGTCGAAAACGAATATTAAAAACATAAAAAAAAACAAAAAAAAAACACCCACCACAATTAATTCAATTTGTCGGTGAAACCGGACAAACGTAATGTCGCATAATTGAGACGAAAAGACTATTAAAAGAAAAGTAATTTTCGAATAAAAACAACTCGTTAGAGACACGTGCCGTCGTCGAAACACATAATTATATACAAAACATGTTTTTCCTCATTTTGCTTTTGTTTTCTTCCTTTTTTTTGGAAGAAGAGGCGTTTATGACAGTTCATACACACCGCAAAACCACTTGGATAGTGTTAATTAAAAAAAAATTTCACTAATTAACAAAAACAAAATGAAAGAAATGTTTGTTTTTTTAAAAACAAGTGCAAAAAAAAAAAAAGATGAGAAGTTATTTGAACTTATTTTTCGGTCGGATTACATTGATGTAAACAGTATTAAAGGAAACAGAAAGTAATGAAGTGTGGTAATGCGGTTAGAAGAATTCGATTTGACTCTTATCACGGAACGAGTTGAGCTGAAAAATTGTGTTCCGTTTCAGCGTTACAAGATAGGTGTCAGCACAGAAATCGATCAATGTTGCTTCTCCTGAGACATTTGGGAGAAATGGTTGTATTGGTTGAAGAAGAAGATGAAGAAGAAGAACGACTCACGCGTTGACAGAAGAGACACTCCAATTAAGAAAGGCGGTGGTAATGGATGGGAAAATCAATTGTGACAGATTATAGCGAAACAAAATGTAACATAAAAAGTGATAAAGAAAAACGGTTTCTGCGTTGATTTTTATTTAAGATGAACACAAAAAATCGAAAAGAAAATTGGAATGTCATCGATGATGTCATGTCACATTACAAAACGCTAAAAATTATATTAAAAATGCTTTTTAAGCATATTCTTTATATCGCCTACTGTCATATACAGATATACTGTATGTACATGTGTATTATTATTTATTTACTATTGCACCCACACAAGTAAAAACACGATAAAACATACAGGGCAAAGCCATTACATTATGTAATTACATAATTAGCCATTACATTATAGATGAACAGAAGCATTAAGTACTCTGGTTGGTCTGGTCTTGCTTGCGTTTTTGACCCTTGTGGTATTGTACTTTTAGTCTTGGCTTTTTTATATTCCTTGTTTATAGATTTTTTACTAATTAATTTTTACCAATTTGTAAACTGGTTAGTGTATCTTCTTGTTGTGGGAGTCGGGTAATTTATATTATGTAGACTTCAGCTCAAAAGTGCTTTGTAAACTGTGGTCTTCTTAGTCTTTTTAACTGATTTGGTCCTTCCAATCTTTGATCTTTTATGCGAATATGAGCAATAACTTTTGTGGATGTTTTAGTCCTGCTTCTGTTTCGGCTTTTTTAGTAATTTAGTAATATTATCTCTGAGGCTTTTTAGTTTGATATATTTTATCTTTTTGGTTGGTGTGTTCTTACCAACTGTTTGCGGTAGATGTTTATTTTTGAAAGTTTGAACTCGTTGACAATTTGAATTGCCAGTGTATCTTTAGGCTGGATTTGAGTTTACACTTGGCAGCGTTTGTTACCATTGTCAGTTACCGTTTTTATGTGTTTTTTTGTTTTTTTTGCTGATTATTTTTGTTGTGTTTTTGTACCTCGTGTTGTCCATCATCCTTTTTGGGTTAAAATAAAATAAATACTAATGTAAAATAAAAGAAAAAGTTAAAAAAACAAAAAAAAACAAACATGACAAGACCAGTGAAAACAACAAGATTAAAACCTAATTCAGAACAAGCCAAAATCAGATAAAAAATAAAAATAAAATAAAATAACTTATACAAAAGTGACAAATTGAGACAGCAAGTGCCCAAGCAAGAAGGTATAAGCTGATTAAAAAAGAAAAAAATATGTATCTGATAAAAAATCAAATGACTCATAAAATACACAAGAGCTCACACTACATGATTTTTTAGATAATACACAAGTGCTCACACAACTTGGTTTTTTATATAATGTTCAGAAACAGTCTGGTTAAAATGCTTACAATTAACAATACATTTCTGATTGGAACAATGATAGAGAGTGCTTCTCAGCTCATATGGCAAAGCATTCCATGCTTCAACCATATCTAGGGGGAACCTGTTTCTCCTATAAAAATAGCGGTTATAAGTAATCTCAATTTTACAATGTTTAATTTTTCTAGTGCTAGGATCAACCAACAAATTAGTCT
This sequence comes from Cryptops parisi, assembly GCA_034695005.1. Taxonomy (NCBI): domain Eukaryota; kingdom Metazoa; phylum Arthropoda; class Chilopoda; order Scolopendromorpha; family Cryptopidae; genus Cryptops; species Cryptops parisi. The sequence goes on from JAQIWH010006940.1 coordinate 6,197, forward strand.
TTATAAAATGATTCAGATGACCGCCATAACGCAGTGCAAAGGCCAATGCCTTGATTTTAGCAATAGTGATGACCGTTGGCAGCGTAGCTACATTATTTGTCTTACAAAAACAGGTAATGGATTGGTATAAACTAAGGCCAAAAAAGGTTGTGGTGATAGTGGGTAATAACATCTTTATTGACAACTATGTAATATTTAAGTCATATATTGTGTATGCTTTCTTATTTTGTAATTTTACTCTACTGCATGTGGCTCATTTTTTGTCTCTAAGAGACGAAGTACTATTAACTAAAATAAAATAAATAATTTTTTGTTATTTTTTTTTGTGCAAAATATCGATGTTTTGTCGGCAAAATATCGATTGTCGTAGCGTTTTCACAGTGAAGAGCTTAGATCGGAGTTCCGTAAATCGGGGTTATATGAACACTATTTGTGCAATAAGTGTTAAGTGGCCGATACACAGAGCGACAAGTGGAGAACTTAAAAAGGTTTTTCTCGAAATTGACAACTACAAGGAACTACAGTATACCACATATCTAATGACATCATACATTATCATAGAACCATTAAAGTTTATCAAATGAGTTCAGTTCTTAATTTAGAGATGAACAAACACTTAGTAACAAACATCTACAGAGTGGAACAAAATTTGATACACATATTCAGAGGAGACGGAAATGGATGAGAGGGGAGTAACATTCACCAATGAACCCACTAAAAGCGTCTAAAACGCGTGCTATATTTAGGCGCAAGCGACCTTAAAGAGAGTATACAAATGAGGCGTTACTACACTTTAAATATACTACATATACTAGTGACAGATGTAGTATGGAAAATATACTGCACGCTGTGAAACGACTGCCTAACACGTTCCCATGATATTTTTTGAGGGATAAGCCTCCTTTTATGAGACACCTATTGAGTCTGAGGAGGATCTCATCGCCCAACTACTGAGAGCATACGTACAATGTCTGGGGTGTTTGAGCGTAAGCAGACAATGGACGTTGTAAGGCGTACGTTCAAGTAGAGGCGACACTTTTAAATAGTTATTGTAATTTATCCCACCACAGTATAATGTTTTAATATTTTATAAAATTTGTATCGTTCACTTCATACGTAACTATTAAAAAAACAAAAAAAAAAAAGGTCAATAGCAAAGTTCTTGATACTTATGTATAAATAGTTATTAAATTTTTTTTTATGTTATAAACAGCTTAGCAATCTGAAACAACTATCGCGAAAATTTTGACGCGAAAATTTTGCAACTGTAAATAAGACTTGTCAATATTAACCCGGAAAAAATAAAAAATTCATTTTAAGATAAAAAAATGTAAACATAAAGAAAATCACCTCATTGGCTGAAAGAGCATAAACTTTGATAAATTATGATAATGAGCATTATTGATTAATATTAATATTACTACTATAGACAAACATTGGCAAGTCGAAGGTCTAAGATACGGTAAGTGAACAGATTTCTAGCCATACAAGTTTTTAAAATTAAAAATTACAGATATAAAACTTTTAAAAAGTTGTTTAAATAATAAAACGAAACAATTTAACTTTTTTTCTTGCGTTGATGTTGTACTGTCTCCGTAATGAGTTCATTCATTTCATTAGCTTTATACGACCACTTAACAGTAATGTTCAGACACAAGTGTTAAACAGGATAAAAGATTTGTATTAAAAATTTTCATACATACGTAATTTTAGTGCACTAATTTAAATCTGTACGCATTAACTGTTGACTTCTGTTTAAACTATAAAAATGTAACTATTGCAGCTTTTTGATGATATTGAAATTATTTGAATCAATAAATCTTTCTCATACACATCTATAAGTTTGATTTCTCCCCATATTAATACCAATCGACCAATGTTTCGATATACCAATTCATATTAAAATCCATGATTTATACGACTTCCTTATATGCGATTTCGCCAATAAGTGACGAACAAAATTTTCAGGTGTTTATTAATCAATAGACGATTTTTGTATAATATGCGATTTTAAGTAGACAAATTATTGATTAGCCAATCTTTAGCCTAGTCAAGATTTTGATTTATACGAGGTTTTGGTAGAACATAACTCTTCCATGAGAATTAAAAACTTCTTTATATCTTAGTTTGTTTCTTTATATCACAGATCTTGTTTATAACAAGATCTTGAAATGAAGATCTTGAATTCAAGATCTTCATTTTTGGTACTGACTACTGCAAAAACATAGGAACACCCCCATTGCGGTCAGCCGCTTGCCACGGATCGCATAATCTGCTAGAGGCATAAAGATGATTTACGTTTTGAAATTTGTTTCTAAATGGAACAAATTACCTCTCAAGATTAGATCCAAGGTTTTTAATTGCTGCAGAAATGAATGTATTCACCACTGCAGTTTTTAAAGTTTTTAATTGACCCTGGATGACTATTTTTAATTAGCCTACTTTTTATTTAGACAAAGATGTCCACCTATGGATTGGACACTGAACAACATAAATTCTAGTTGCAATTATATTGTTTGTTTCGTATTAGATTTTGTTCCCAAATGTCATAATTTTCTTATCTTTTTAGGTAGGCATTTGCATGCTATTTTTATAACGTGTATTACTTTTGTTTCCTTGAGACGATTAATAAATCCAATTCTAGTTAACTAAAAGAATATACAATTATGTTTTTTTTTTCGGATAGATTACATCAATGAAAAGTACAGAACGCAAAGAACAGACTGAAGAAATATACAACGTCAGAATCAATGATGAAACACAAGCAATTATGCATCTACTTGATGTTATTTTTGCTGAGTGGTGGAATTGGTTTTCCATCCAAAGAAAAACCGCCGTGTTACTCCATGAACTACCCGTTCCGTTTACAAGATAATCATTTAGAATGCGTTAAACTCTCGTCGTTAAACAAAATCTTTATCATTTATGTTCAACAACAAGAAGTCCAGTTTCATCATTATAAACTAGATGAATACGTTTTCTACTTTCCCGAAGTCAAACTGGATTGCGAATGCACGTGTAATGTCAGTCTTTCTTGCAGTTCTAGAACCAAGATGGTCAATGACTGCGACACGAAATACCAAAATAAAAACGTTACCTGTTCCATAGTGGAGTTTAGCGCAAACAGCAATGATTGCCCGCAGTACCACAAACTTTGTTGTGAAATTTATTTTTCAATTTACGACCAGAAGCAAAAGTTTCGCGCTTACCAACTGATGTTAATGAATGATCTCACAATTCAATTTGCCATCACAGTTGAAGATCAACAAAATAATAACAGTACGGTGTTGTGGTCCGTTCCTACTTGGATTGATCAATTGATCATCGGCGAAAACACCATGCTCATTTTAAACGTGATAAAGATTATCGATAGTCAGAACGATTTATCGAACAAGTGGATTTACTATTCTGAACGTGAACGCCTCTTTTACACGGGACAATCCCTGAATGAGAGAGACCAATTTGACTTCCAAAAATTGGGTTGGTTTCATAAGCATAATGGTAAAATAGATCGAATACCAAGAGACACTGTGGAAAAGTTTCTTACAACTGACTTGAAAAAATGTGGCGATCAACCCATTTACCACTGGACATTGAACGCCATAAATTTTTTCAAAAACCACAATTTAATGTCACCCACAACAGGGAACTTATTCGATGAGGTGTACAAAGGTCGGTGGACCATACCAGATAAGTCATTTTTTGATGGTAAACCCAATTTTATCATGAAAAGCAACCAGAAACAACCTGTGGTTTTGGCAATATCTGACCAATTACCCGTAAAATTTTCATCACGAGTAAATGGTTCCGAAATAACGATAAAAGTGAAATATATTCCACCTGGACAATACCATGTAACAGTTGGCTTTGTGAAGTATATCTCAGTGCATTATTTCGAAATCGATGTCAATACTTCACTTCCATATATTGTCTCCATCGAGCAACCTAAGACTATTTACTTCAACTTCACTTGTATAAAAAATATACGTTGGAAAGAAAACGTGTGCGTTTCAATGGAAAACAACATGCTTTCTAGTGTTCTCAATGAAAAGCGCTATTTACCAGTTATCGATCAGCATTTTATCGCTACAAATATATCTTTTATAGATACAGACATGCACAAGCCAGTAACATTTTTTTAAAAATATTGTATATCCCTGACAGCATGCAATGCTGTCTTGTTAATTATAATTACAATTAATATCATCACTATTCACTGGAAACGTGTAAAGAAAAATCAAATTGCAAAAGCTAATTTGAAGAATACATTAAAATGTGATTCAATAGTTGTAAAACAAAAAACAGAAGATGTTAAAATAAGTGAGAAAAACTTGAAGAGTCATCAAATTACACCTAATGACGAATCAGTAAATCGCTCATTGCTTTGTTATTCAAATGGAAATTGCATGGTAAGATATCTCCAAACCAGTAATATTTCGTATTTTCATGTTTCCCTAGTTGTGTGTTCCATATTTATTTTTATGTTTGTTTTTTAAAGGTTGAAAGCCATGCGAACAAAGTTTCTTTCCAACAAGGCAACGACAAATTCCAGCACGATGGTAATGAATGAGTTACGTCCTGTATGAAACAGTTATACATACAGGTATTGACTGATAATAGAGAAGTTTGCAATACCATGTCGTGTCGGACAAACTCTAGTCGAAGCCATGCATTAAAAAACCAATGATAAGAAACAGATGTTAGTTCAAGTAATATCACAAAATGTTAGTAGTTAACAAAGGTTTAGGTAAAGAGAGAATGTGTAGTGTATTTTATATATATACGCACTGATCTCTAACCAAACTAGTTAACACAAGGTCAACATAAAATCACGAGTAAAATTGCAGAATAAAGTAGTTTGCACCGGGCAATTGGGGAAAATCTCTTAAATTGTTAATGATACGGGCGTCTAATATTTCATACCAGTTTATGATCACTTTAAATATGTGGTATTAAATTTTGTATACTTATACGTAACCATAACACCGTGAGTGTAATCAATATTCCACTTCCTTTCTCAATTCATTCGCCTTCTAAATTGGTTCCGGTGAGTCTGATTTCGCGATAAGAATCGTAAACTATAATTGTGGCCCATTGGGTTTTCACATTCGCGAGCTTTCTTAACAAAGCAAATTTTTATTCACAGATCAACTTTTTCAAATCCAAATCTTCTTCTAAATTTAATTATGATACTGAGTAGAGATTTGTACATTTGATCCTTAATTTTTGTGATCAATTATTTCAAGGACAACAACGAAAAACCCCTAGACACTTAGACGAGTAGCGCTGGTGGATGCAACAAAAATCTGTTGTTAAAATCCGAAAAGTTAACTGATTAAAATTTAATAAACGTTTTTTTTCCGGCTGTCCTGTAAGATTATTGAAGTTTTTCTTTTCAGGTTAGACTTAGAACAGCGAGTAGTGTGCTGAATGGTTCGGTATGGTGACCGTCGCGTGAATCAGGGTATCGAGTCTCAATCCATTGCTTTTCAGTGGGGTACTGAGATGTCGGTTCCGAATAAAAATGTAATATTGAAAATAGCGTAAATTCTAAATAATTGAGATGTATGAACATACGAAATTTCACGTTTTAAGACATAGGAGTACACAGCCACCATCATCAAACAAACAAACAAACAAATCAACTGTGCTTTGAAGCTATAGAGATGAAAGTGAAACTAAGTGTTAGTGCTTTCAAATTCATGGCACATTAGATAAATCTTGTCATAATTCAATTTAGCCAGTATAGAAATCACATGCACCAATATGAAAATGATTGAACAACGATTAAATAATCATGTTGACCTTTCTAAACCATCACTGGTTCAAAAGGTCACTGAAAACATCACAGGATCAATGTTTCTAAAATTCTTTAAAGGTTATCAACTCGTTGACGAAGAAAGATATTTCGAGTTATTTTGGGAACAGT
>JAQIWH010006941.1:0-12123 GCA_034695005.1 Cryptops parisi
CTGATCGCATTTTTTTATGCGTTCGATTCCACGCGTGTTTTTTCACAAGCTTACAGCATCGAGTTACCACGCTTTTTTAATTTCATCATCCAAGCTTCAATCGTCATTTTTTATAGAAATTAAACTTGCAATTGAAATTAATTTATTATTATTTAATTAGATTTAAAAAAAAAACAACTTTCAAAACGATGCTGCTTTAAACAGCAACGCGTTAGGGCTCAGCTAGTTTATTATATTCTTTAAATTTACCCGCATCCTGTTTTTTCTGTTGCCTTGAAATAACAGTCTGCTTTACATTTGATCCGTTGACTAACGTTGTAACACGGATTTTTCGAATCGTTTAACTGCACAAACTGCGGAATTTCAGAAAGATTTTAGATGTTGAGTTGAATCCATTCTTACTGAAAATTAAATATAATTTTTGTTTTTCATTACTTTCGTGATTACAAGATGTAGTTGAATATCTGTGGAAGTGATGTCGTAGTCATCTACTTCTAAAGGATCTATTGCTTTCAATACACGAACCTGAAATAGCAATAAACTGATATATAACAATAAGCAGATATTTAAATAACGTGATATAAAGAGTTTAGTATAATATAATAATGTTTTTTTTTGACCATTTGCTTTACAAAACTTAACGGGCTTAAGTTTTGTAAGGCAAATTTTCAGAAAACACAAAAAAACTACCTCTTTCAACTTAATTTTTAAATAAATGACCACATTATCCACATCGATGGCGATAGGTTTTAACAAGCATCAAAGTTGTTGGACTGAAGTCCATTAAAAAAGTGCTTTAACAGGGGTCAAATATTAAACCCCAGCCCTTCCCAAAGAACAGCATGGCTTCATACCTAGCCGCTCTGTTGTCACCAACCTCATCACTCTTGCTAATACCATCTTCCAAGCTTATGAAGACTGTCGACAAGTAGACATTGTTTACTTTGACCTGAGCAAAGCATTTGACTCAGTGAATCATGATTTACTTCTACAAAAACTGTGGGCACTTGGAGTCCGGGGCCCACTGCTGGACCTTATCCGCACTTACATCTCTGACCGTACCTGCTCAGTCACAGTGGGAAACGCCTCCTCTGCTGCATTTTCACCCAAATCTGGCGTCCCCCAAGGTTCAGTACTTGGTCCACTTCTATTCAACATTTACACATTCAATTTACCTCAATCAATTAAAGAATCGTCCTGTCTTTTATACGCAGACGACACTAAAATTTACCGCCGTATATCCTACGAGCAAGACACTGCTGCGCTTCAACGTGACATTGAAAGATTCGAGCTATGGTGCAAGAAAAATTTTGTCAAAATCAACCGTACCAAGTGCTCTTATATGCAAGTCACCAATAAACTCACCGCAGTAACAAACAGATATACTGTCCAAGGGGAACCCCTCACACCGACCAACACCGTGAGAGATCTTGGTGTCATTCTAGACAATAAATTAACATATAATGACCACACTACTCATATCAAATCAAAAGCCTTGAAAATACTAGGAACTGTTATCAGAAATTCAAAGTGTTTTACTAAGCCACATACTCTGCTCACACTGTATCGCACACTCATTGTCAGCAATCTGACTTTTGCCTCCGAAATGTGGAATGGATGCACTAAAGTTCAATCGGACTCCTTGGATAGGGTGCAATCACTCTTCACTAGATTTATGCAGCGTAAATTTCCAACCTTTAATCTTTCTCTGCCCATGCTGGAAACAGTTCGCAATGAAAGAGACATCAACTTTTTAAAGAAAATTATTAACGGTGAATCAGACACCGATCTCATCAAGTGGATCACTTTCAATGTCCCAACAAGACAAACCCGAGCGAAGAAGCATCAATTTAAGCCACCACTCAACCGGAAGCTCCATTCTGAACGTTCCCCACTGTATAGGATGCAGCGCCTCTCAGAAAAACTTGACGATGATCCATCTCTACGCACAGACGTCTCACTCTTTTTTTAATTCAAAATGTACATTCCTTGTTAACCTCCCCATTTTTTTTTTGTTCACTTTTGTTGCATCTTCCTGTAATTGGCCATTAGGCTGTTGGTTGAATAAACATTGAATTGAATTGAATTATTATTATTATTATTATTATTATTATTATTATTATTATTATTAGTTTTATTATTATTATTTATTTAACAATTCAAAGGGTCCATTTTCACAAGTATAAACACACAAAAACAATAAACAACAGAAATCATTCAACAAAAATACAGCATATCTAACTCAAATCCTCAATTTCAATTTGTTGCTGGTATGGACCACCTCGTTGTTACCTGTAATTCCTATTTCTCTACCTTGTCAAAGCAACAATGTTTCTAAATATGACTTTGGTGCGGTTAATTGGAATACGTTCTATAACCAAACTCATTTGTTAACATCTCCGACAACTTATCGTTTTTGCCCTACCAAATTGTTATATATACTAACAGAAATACATCTCAAATCTCTCAATTTGTCAGGATTAAAACTAATTTAATATAAACCCAAACCAAATATTAAACAATGGAGGAATACAGACATCAAAAAGGAATTTCAAAATAAAAATAAATATCACCAAGAATGGTTAATGAACCCCTACCTCAGCAACTCTACTTAACAAACTCAATTAAAAAAAATATAAATCCCTTTTATCTCAGCCAAGAGAAATTTAGTTTCAAAAGTTTTATTCCCCAGACAAATTTGGAGCTTCATAAAAACTGTTTCAAAAACAACTACACACCAATTAGACCCTCACTTATTCAATGCTTACTTATTATGGTGTAATAACCCCACCAATTCAAATTATCCGCAATCTCTTACTCCAATTGTTTTTGCTGAACTAGATAATAAACTAAACAATATATATCACAGCAAATATTCCTCTCAAGTTTAACACTTACAAAAATTAAAAATGCTAACGCTTTCGAAATTCTAACTCCACAAATCCTTTTAAAATCACACCAAAATATAATTTCCGAATACGAACCTTTCTTCGAATACAGGGCTCTGAAGCTGTCTTTGGTGTTCGTCTCCAATCTGTCAGCAGGATTCTGCTATTATCTTACAGATAGCTTTTTCAGTTGTTGTTCTGATGAGCCACGCTAGTTGGTAGCCTTCCCCCGTTGTTGTCTCTATGCATATAGGTCAACCTGTTATTGCTTTACATTTTAGTCTTTATGCTTCTCCTTGTTCACTTTTTAAGATCATTTTAGTTCGGTGTTCCTCACATATCTGTTTTTGCTAGTTTCACTTTATTCGCTCGAAAATTTGTTATCTTTTCAAAAAGCTCGAAAATCTTAAGTGGTACTGTACTTAGGAAACAGCTACCTGCTAAGAGTTACATGAGGAAAAAAAGTTGAGAACCACTGATCTGCAGTATTTTGAAGTCAGTTTTTTAAATATTTGTATGATAAAAAAACATATTTCAGATATTGGAGGGGGAAAGCCCCCTTAGCCCTCCCCTAGCTGCATACTTAGGAAGGAAGCAACTTAATTTATTGTCGAATGTAAACAAACGACCTCCATGTTGGAATATATTAATCAACTACGCTCATTCAACAACTTTAAGCAGGCCGCTGGTATAGAAAAATTGTCACTTACATGTAACTGACAAAGGGTCATATTTCAGCTAGCTGTAAAATTTATTTTAAAACATCACAAATTTTGAGACATGTTTTTACCATTCGGGTCTTAGAGCAGCCAACCATTTATTAATATAGATGATTATTTTCAGCCATCGTGCATAGTAAGGAAGATCGAAAACACGAATGGTGATTTGACAAACAGAAAAGTATACACAATTATCGAAACATGATACTTATTGAAATTCTTTTGGTTTTGAAACCACCAATAATGGCCGACTTGAAGATTTTACCAAACCATGGCTTAGCTATGGGTAGGGTTGCCGCAATAATGTAACGCCGTGAGGCATGAAATTACAATCCCAAGGACACAAACATGAAAAACAACGAGAGAGGAAATAGCCAACCAAAAATAAACAAAAACAAAAACCAGGTTTTGTTTTTGTTTTTTGTTGATTGGTCATTTCCTCCATTGTTGTCTTTCCTGTGCATTGTTTGTGTCTGTGTGTTGTTGTTTTGAGAAAGCCTTTTTGAAAATGAAACGTTTACCTCTCAGCAAAATGTAAGGGAGTTTATTTTGTTTACTAAATATAATCCTTTTTTATTTTTCAATTATGACTATCACGATAAGGAAAAATAACCTCATTATTTATTAAGTGATTACGATTGGTGATTATCATTATTGATAAAAATTATTTATTAATGGTATAAATGTATGCAACAATGTTTGAATTTTTTTATATTCCAGTTGTCTTTTTTCTCCATGGATGACGATGAAGATAGAATTGAAATCAGTATAACACTTTCTCAGTATACTGTTCAGCCTGAAATCTCTGAGGTAAGACTAGAATTCAGCAGGTTTCCAGGGTACATTGAAACAGGGTATGTTTAAATATTGCTTTTACTAGTATACAGGCCGTCAAAATAACGGGAAAGTTTTTATTTTATTTCGTAAGTTTTTATTAAGATTTATATTGTTTTAACTCATGTTGTTTCGCAACATTTGATGCAGGTAAGTTTCATAAGTGTTATATGTTTAGTAATATAAGTGTTAACCTATGGCTTTGCAACAGGATAGCAGCTTAACTCACAATTCAAAGTAGCTGTCCTAAGACTGGCAAAAAGAAGCTGTTGTTCTCACTTTCTGAAAAAGCTGTCACCTTTTTAAAAAAAAAAAGACTGACTTTTTGCTAAGCTGACTCCTTTTCCCGAAGGAGACGACGTTATCAGAGGTCAGACCAGTGAGGGCGAAAGTAAAAAAAAAAAAACCTCCCCTCCTATGCACATGCACACACAAACGACCTGTTGGTCTTTAATTAGATAAGATTTTTAAAAAAAAAATTATCGAATTTTATCACAGCTTATATAACCGAATAGTCATTATAAGATATTTCTCTCATGTTGATTGTGTGATGCTCAGGTTTTTTTAAAATTTTTTTACAAATCTGTTTTTCATGTAGGTTAGTAATTTTTGACCTGATTAAGTAATTTGTCATGATGATCTGATAATTTAAAACAAGATAGTCATTGCTGATATTGTGAGAATGTTGCATTGCGAGTAAAATGAACATGACCAGAGGTGAGAGTTAAAAGTCTCTCTATTCTTCCTGTTGCTTGATGGAATGTGCTAAGTCAACTCATGGTGATGTCATCATTCTGGAGTCATCATAGCAGCCATCCTGTTTCTTCCGTGTCTGCCACAGTACCCCCTTTTCCTGTAATTAAAAAAAAAGTACTGCTCACAGGTAGCAAAGGTTAAAAAGGATGCGGCGTCTGGTTCTGGTAGTGATGATGGATCTTTAAGGCGACTGTGATAAAGGATGTGTTTTCACTGGTACAGCTGAAGGTGAGAATCCTGTTGATCTTGCAGCTGTTGTTAAGGGAGCATATATTGATGAAAATGCTGTTGCCATGGTTGTAGGAATCGAATCAGTTGGATATGATGTGTTTGTTGGTACATCTGTCATGGAGTTTGCAATGGTATTTAATGTTACATCCACTGTTGTGGTTGCATCAGTTGCTGATGTTGTGTCCACAGTGGTGCAGTGTGTTGGCACATCAGTTGGTGTTGTCATCGGCAAGCCTGTGGTGCCGGTGCACCTAGAAGAAAAGCTTACCCATTCCTGGCTTTCCTGCATGAAGAATGCTGGCTTCAGCCGGTCAGGGTGAATGATGTTTGAGTTTCTACAGATGTCGATGCTGAATGTTTATTCAGTGCATTCCAGCACTTGGTATGGGCCATCATATGGAGGGTAGAGTGGAATGCTTTTTTTAAAGTTCTGTGGCACACCAAAACGTGTGTACATGTTGCTAGTAAAGGATGCACAAAAATATTGGGATTGCAGTGGGCAAAAGTTGGTACTGGTCTGTGTTCTCATTTAGAGTTGCAGATGTGCGGTGAAGGTGTTTGGGTCTTGCTCAGTCGGCTGATTTTGCAAGAACTTGTCTGGAATTTGGAGGCTGGCGCCATAGACAATGTTTGCTGCTGTAGTGCCCATGTCTTTTTCCATGCTACTCTCATGTTGAGAAGTACGTGGAATAATACGTCAACCCAGTGTGTGTCCGCGTGGCACCGGATTGCGTTCTTTATGGTCCTGTGTGACGTTTCAACCAGCCCATTGGCGGCGAAATGATACGCAGTCGAGTGGACCACTTGACATCCTAGGAACTTGGCAATGGATCTAAAAAGAAATGATTCAAACTGCCTGCCTTTATCACTGGTGATGCATTGTGGTGTACCAAAACGTGCAACCCAGTTGATGAGAAATGCATGTGCAACGTCTCGGCTGTGGTGCAAATCTGGGATGCAAATAGCCTCAGACCAGCGGGTGAATCGGTCAATCATCGTAAAACAGTAAACGTTGCTTTCTAATGAAGGTAGTGGATGAACCAAGTCAATGTGGACTGTACATAAAGCGCTGGTGTGTTGGCATGAATACGTCTGACGATACCCTCGTGTAGTGGTGGACTTTTGACATGGAATGCACTCTCGATTCTGCAGTCAGACTTTGCTGACGGCCATATGAAGCGTTGGAGCAGTTGTTTAGTTGTGGCCTTAACACTTGGATGTGAAAGGCCGTGGACGCTGAGGAAAGCCTGCATCTTAAAAGATTTTGGTACAACAGGTCGTATCTTACGTGTTGACATATTACACAGTACGCTAACTTGGTTGTCAATCTCATAAAGCTAGATGTGCAGTCTGGTGTTAACTTGGTTGCATAGCTTTTGTACTTCAGGGTTGGTCAGTTGCTCTTTGGCCAGTTGTCTCATGTCAAGTGTAGATGACATCTTTATCTCTGAAATGCAACTAAAATCATTTGCAACAACATTATCTAGTCCACCTGATGTCCATGGTGAATTGACCAATACAGTCGAAGTGTATAGCCTGTCAAGGAGAGCATCTGGAAACAGGCATAATGCAAAAGTCAGCGGTATGTGGTCTTTGAAATTGATGCTGAGGTCGGGGTCAGTCCACGAGGCCATACCGTGGATTTACAAGTGTTACGTGATAACACTTGTTACCGCATAATGATTCCACAAATGGCTCCGAATCGTCGCTGTGTATCACCTGCAGTACATTTTTTGACTGCCTCATTCTGTCTTTAGGTTTAGCGCTCTAACATTGCTTACTTCGAACGCATATATCACAGAACTGACCATCAGATATTTTCTTAAGTTCTATTAAACTAGGAAGTACCCACGTGCAACTTATTGTGCAACCGGAGTGAAAGTGTTGAAGTTTTAATTAAATTTAGTAATTTCCCTTAACTGAAATGTCGGAAAATAATGAAACACGTGCTTTTTTCTTTTTCAAAAAAATCTAAGAATTAATTTTCACGTATCTAATATGTTGGTTTTGAGATTAAGGTAACCTCTAAGAAAGCTTTACTCCAAGTTTTTACCCCCTCATGTTGGGCTGTTAAGCTAGCAAGTAATTGTGTGGCTTTGCCCACGCACATGGAAGTTATAGAGTTTTAATGGTATTTACATATCAATAAATTAAATTTAAATTTCACATATGTAACATCTTTGGTTTGTCCACATTTTCACCCTTTTTAACTTAATTTTCGGAAACCCACGCACTGTTATGCAACCTCGTTGACTATGACTGTCTTGGGACATTATAAAAAAATCATCCCAGTTGTTGACGTGTTGAATTAACTAACTTGTTTACATACCTCACAACCAAGATTTTCATTGTCGTACATAACGTAAAATAGCGCTCGGAATAGACAAGCTTCATCGCCTACAATTGGTATGACTGTATGGGGTGTCATTATTTTCGTTAAAATACTCAACTTGCATTTTGAATGTTTGTTGAAAAAAAAACTATTCTATCTATGGTTCCTATGGTTGTTGTCTATTTTTAAAACAATGTAATCCAAAAAAAAAGAAAGGTTGAATTTTTTTGTAAATTGTAGCACTGGTTTTCAATTGTTGGTTTGTTATTTAATGGTGTGAATAACAGCTATAAAGTACACTTTTAAGAAGATACACCCTGTCCCCTCTTATTTCATTCTCCTCCCTAAACTAGATTTTCCGATCTAGTTTAGGAATGTCTAGATTTTCCGAGATCTTCTGAATCTCGGGATTTTGGTACTGACAATAGTACATTGAAACTCACTCTAGATCAACACGTGCAAGAAGCACCACATGTAACATGTACATAAACATTTGCTAGCACCTTGCACAAGCAAAAACTGAAACTAATAGTTAAAACTAATTTTTTTTCGAAAAACCTTTAATCACACATGTGTGTGTAACTGAGACTGAAGCAATTTCATGCTTGTAACATTTGGCTTTCAAATTTGCATTCTTAAAAATTTTTTTGATTTGATTTAGATTGGATTGGATTCTCAAAGGTAAATTTGTAATTCTATAAATTTGGTCCTTGTCTATTAGTAGAGGCCAGCTTGGGGAATTTGTTGGCTAGGACTGATTGTTTATTGTTTTTGACTTTGAGATTTGTACACCCTTAGTCAGTGAATTTAGAGTATGGACTATTGGTTAAAATTAGTCACTAGTTTAGGTTAGATTAAATAAAAACAAATTAACAACAGTATTAGCTAGTCACTAACCCACTAATAGCCAAGTGCACCTCTCACATAACTGAAAAGCACCAAAAAATTAAGTTTAATTGTCTGAAAGCAAACTTTTCTAATCCTTAGAAAGAACCATGTCTGCAAACTTGATAAAAGAATATGCAGATGCGCACCAAGCGTAATTGAAAAACACTTATATGGGATTATTTCTTACGTGAAAAATCAGGAAAATTTGCAAAATATAAAAAGTGCAATAAAGCAAAACAAATAGGTGGCAGATCACCCAGTGGATAGCACATGAAAGCAGTTAAAATACCATCGATACATTCAAAAAATTTGCATGTGCATCAAATCTATCTCAGATTTATTTTGGTACTAGTTAATAATCTGAGAGGCAGCACTAGGCGTGTTGCTAATTGCTTTTTTTTTATTATTATGTTTAAATAACCTAACCAGATGATTGGGTATAGATGCTATTTCAGGTTAGTTAAAAAGTAATCAATCAATCAACTGTTGAGGGATGACATGTCAAGTCTGAGGTTGCCCCTTCTCACATTATTAACTAGTACCCAAATTTCCTTTCAGTCACAGTTCCAATCCCAGGATCTTGGGTTTGAAAATATCTTTTTAACCCCCTTAGGGATAGAATTTTACAAAAATCCTTTTTCAGTCGGTGGGTATGTGAAAACGCGGTTGTGAAAACTGTGCACCTTGCAAATTTAACGTTTCTAGGTTAAACGGTTTAAGCTGTGCGTTGATAATAACTTTGTCGAATAGAGTATAAAGTTTCTTTTTATTATGTGAATATTCTGCTACTTCTGCCATGATTTCTGATAAAATACTATAGCAAACCAAGAATGCTAAACCAACAAAAGGGAAGGAAATGAAAACCAAAATGAAAATGAGTTTACTTCTACGGTCACCATGGAAGTAACACGTATTGCTCCGACGCTCTGCAACCTGCCAGACATCCATTTGTTACTAAACACATATTAAAATTTTTCGGTGGATTTACAACAAATTATCAAAAATTAGTTCTCTACGAAAGCCCAGAGGACTAAAATCACAGATGGAAATGTCATATTTAAAAATGTATTCAGTTTGTTAGTCAATGCAATGAGATGGTAAACATGGCCACCAACTCAGATCAAATCGACATCAGCGACCAGGAAGAGGTAATCAATAATCGACAACGATCTACCCAGTTTCTGTGGCGAATACATCTCAAATTTCCAATCATCAGGAAAAAGTGGTAAATCAATATCAACAGAAAGCGACATATGATTTACACAATGTTCGTTTTGACATTGAACAATTACGTTTTCAAATTTCGGAGATCACAGCGTGCATCAATACTAACTAGATGATTCCAATGAGATACGATTTTAATGATCGACTACGTCAAATGACAATCAATATAATCGCAGTAACAATAATAAAAAAAAATATAAAAAAATTATTTCATTCGTAAAAAACTGTTTTGGATATCCTTCATTATCAACTAACCCTCGCCCCCCCCCCAAACAATCCGGGTATGCATCTCCAATATCCCACATGATACAAAAGCTGATCAATTAAAAACATTATTCGAAGTCTATCAACTGAAAGTCGTCCAATGCAACGTTTTACAAAACCATCTAACGGATTACCATCAAAATGCTACTTCGTACGTATTATAGCAGATAATCTCAACAGCATACTTCACCCTCACTTTTGGCCGAACCATGTGCGCCGCGCGTGGAAAAATTCATCGGCCCAAATCCAGTTTTGCTCGACAATACTTCATTACATCAAGCACCACCAACATCCGATAGTGATGCCCAAACAAACATGCCTTCGACTGCCAAATGACTCACCAATCCACAACACAGTGCCACAGCTAACCATCAACGTAAATCTTTTCTTAAAATAACCTACTTCAACGCCCGTTCAATCAACAATAAACTGGATGACCTGGCCGGTATTATTAGTGACCATCAGCCACACCTCATAGGCATAACAAAAACCTGGCTCACCAACCACCAACCTAATCCTTTCAGTGCCATTAGTGATTATACCACCTACTGCTCCAACCGGAAAACCAGAGGCGGGGGTGTTGCCCTGATGTGCAGAGACAATCTTCATCCCTTTCAACCCATACTCTACCATGAAGAAGGACTTAAAATTACTCAAGTAACAATTAATATTAATAAAGGCCCACCTAATCATGTCTTAGTGATATACCGTCTATTTTACATAACAATCGACCACCTCATTGACGTTTTAGTTCACAATTTTAATCTTACCACCCACTCATAATTATGAATGATTTTAATACACTCTTCGATCATCCAACCATTTCCACAAATCTTTTAACATCCACCCTCGCCGATTATGCCTGTGTCCCAATTGTCACCATTCACGCACGAGTGCAGAAGTTCTCCAATACCACCATTGATCAAATTTTTATCTCCCCTTCATTCCAAGTCATCAACATTTTAACAATATCAATATTCAAATTTGATCATATGCTCATCTCTGTCACTTTGGATCATGAGATGTTTAATGAATATCACAAACCTCAAAAAACTGGTGAATATTACTATTACAATGACATCGACTGGAAATCAGTGAAAAGTGAACTTTTCTTGGTCTCACCATCCTGGTTACCTGCAAGTATGATGTTGATCATTATTTCAACTCTGTCTACGGCGGTCTCACCTCTATTCTCTTAAAACACGGCATGATCAAAAAACATTCTTTTACTCATGACCCAAAATTTTTTTTCAAATGGTGGACTCTCACTCTCACCACCGTTAAAAACTAACTAAATAGTGCCTACCATGCTCGCTTAATTGACCCAACCAATGACAATAAAACTACTTCAAAACTTATACATATGCACTACAAAGCTACTATTAAAAAATCCAAGCAAAAACTTTTTGGAGAACACCACTTCCTCTGGAAAATTGTAGCATCTTGCAATCATAAAACCAAATCTATGCACCCCAATTATTTCAATGCATTTTTAAAATGGTGCAACAACCCAAACATAGCTTCTACTTACCTCAAACGCAAGTTGCCTAGCTCTTTAACCATTATACCTCATTCTACACCAACACTCATCATCATCGATTGATAAACCATAAGTAATGCTCTGCAAAAAATTAAAAAACAAAAAGGTAACACCTCAGATATTCTCAACCAAGTCATTATATGCTCAATTGGAGACCCCATAATTGAAGTTCTTCACATCTTAATAAATTTTATAAACACCACCTCTAAATATCCCTCACTCTGAAAAACTGTTAATATTTTCCCAAAATACAAAAGCGGGCCCACCGATCAACTTATCTCATTCAGGCTTATCGCAACCCTTCCTTTCCTGTCAAAACGAACTGACAAAATTATATTCAGAACTCTCATCAATAGCAGAACTCACTTGCCACCCAAACACGTTCGGAGTCACAAAACACAAATCTCTAATATACCTCCTTCAGATCTTCTACCTACAAATGTACAC
>JAQIWH010006942.1:0-12119 GCA_034695005.1 Cryptops parisi
TTAAGCAAAGATGCATATTGGAGGTACCTCTAAAATCTATCAGATTTGCCAGAAATTTTGTCAGTGTGCTTGTATTTTCATATATAACAAGGGCAGGCTTGTGGAGGACAACATTTCAAAAAAAATTTTTTTTGGACCAGTCTAAATTATATATATAAAATGATCTAGCACCATTAATATAAACACAGGGTTATGTTTTCAGCCATTTATTGTTATCATAAAGCGCTGGTCCCAAGGTGATCACAATGAGCAAATTTTACTGTGTTTTTATTGCTTTATGTTATCATCCTGTTATTGTTATCAAAAGTCTGTTATGCATTATGTGAGCTCACAGCTCGAATTAAGTCTGCTGTATCATGAATCTGTATCATATCACCAATTGAGACAAAATGACTATTGCATATAAAACTTTTTTTTTAGTATTTTGCTACATAATGACAAGGCACTAGTCTCAAACTGATCGCAATAATCGGATTTCACTGTATATCGTTTTACACTACTCAAACGTCCAACGTGTACTTCTGATAATAATCGATCAGCTGATGACTTCATCGTCATCATCTCTTAATATTGTAATCAGAGTATGTCAAATTTAGGTTTGAAAAAGAGATGGAAAAACGCCTTATTAAGATCGTGTTACCGAATCGCGAGATTATATTCGGATGACATCTTTTTTTCTTTCTATATCCCGAGGTGCTCGTTTTGTGCTTTGAGGAACGAATAACGCTGAAAAGGGGAGGGGGTAAAAAAAAAAGAGTGACAAATTTTTTTTTTTTTAAAGATATTATATATAAAAGAAAAATCCATCTTTTGGAGCTGACAGCTTCAACCCGATGGTGTTTGGTGTGTAATAAATTGATAATGCGAGATGGAGAAAGAAACGAGAGGGGTTGCCATGCATGTCCCCGAAACATTTTCAGAGCAGCCATTCGTGACATTCGACATCCATTGTGAGTGAGGAAATTGCAGAGTACACGCGGATGATGGATAATTCTCGGGATAGGAAAACAGAGAAGAAAATACGGCAAATAATGAAGAGAAGAAAAAAGGCCAAGTCACGATCAGCCAATAGTGACGAAAGGAAATTACGCACACACACAAAAAATGACGCTTATCTTTTTAACAATGAACTTTAAAATAGCTATGAATCCTTTTTGGTCTGGGGGTAATGTCTGATTTATATTGTTCAAATTTAAGCCGGATTTTTTTTTTGGTCTAACACGAAACCCCTTTTGTACGTCGAACGAAGTCCGGCTAAAATTTGAACAATGATTTCTTCTATAGAGTTATTATACTCTTTATATTAGTTTCACTTGTGAGAGAGTGATTTTGTGAGTGAGCTGAACAGTGAATTTTGTGAGTGAGTTGATTATATATAAACTGTATAACCATTTGCCGTTAACTTATTTTTAGTTTTCAAAAGCAATATTCGACGGTATTCCGAAAGCATAGTTCGAGGTACGCTGACGGACGCTATATGCCAGTATATAAAGAGTATGCTTAAAAAGCATTTCTAATTTACCTACTTGTTAAATTATTTTAAGACATAATGAATGGACAGTATGACAACATGATATCATTACGTGACAATCTTACCATTATTATTATTATTATTATTATAATTATAATCTTATATGACAACTTTTCTTATATGGTAATACTATTATCAATTTCTTATCTTTCTTCATCTTACAATGACTGACAATTTCAACTTACCATGTCCTCACTCATGTCTTGCTAAAGAGTTGTTCTAACTACACGACAGATGTCAACAATAAATCACGTTTATTTTATTCACCATTATCAGAAATTTTATTATTATTATTTGGATTTACCTTGTATAAAAATGGAAAACCATTACACATAACATAAAAGTACTGTACAAATAATTAATTTTTGTTTAATTATTTTTTTAAAGAAATCTCAACTTTTTTGCTTTACCCTGTACTGTATAAAAGTGACTTACATTACTTATACAGTAATAATATATACAGTAATGAAATGTTTATAAAATACCATAAAACTATCATTTAACTTCATATTTATTACTAGCAATTTTAAGTAAAGACTTACTCGTATCAATGATTCGTTTTATTTTAAACATTATTTTTAAAAACTCTAAATTTATTTTTCTCACCCTGTAGTACATCATCTGCATAATATAAGTACACTAAATAAAGAATTAGATCATTCGTTTTTATAGGTCGTTGACTATGTATTGTTAATTTTTCACTTCCATAGTAGTGATTATACGAATTAATGATGTGAATGATTTATACAAGCGAGTGATTTATATTGTTTTATTGTGGTTCAGTTTTGTTCTATTGTCTGATAACATCCATGTGAATAAGTGTTCAAATTGTTTATTGTGTTTTTACAGCAGTTTTCATTTGTTTCCTTTTAAAGGGTTAATATCAATGTACACAAACAACACTATAACCATGGAGTTAAGTTGGCTATGTGCTATAACACACTCACTGTAAGTTTCAGCAAACGCGGTCTGCATAATGCGAGAAGTACTGTACAGATTATAGTTAGCGAGTGGCGTGATGTCCGAACAAACAGACAGAACGGCATATCTAAAAATTAATTTAGATATTTTGTTTTATTTTTAAGTTCAATCAACCTTACAATAGGAAGTAAACGTTTCATGAAACTCGGTTCAATTTTGCGTGATGTTCGAAGAAACAGACAGAACGACGTATGAATCATCTTAATCCATAATGAACTATGTCAAAAAAAAATATTGAGAAAACGGTGACTTTACGTATGGTTTGTCCATAGGGTTGCTTGCTATTCCCATTGGTTTACAGTGCTGTGTAACTCTCTCTAATTGGTCCAGCTATATGATTCTTAATCTATGACTTGATCATGTCTTAGCGGCCTCATTTCATGCATTAACTCAAAAAGTGAGTTAGTTCACTATGATTCAAAACGATCCATATTTGATTATAAATATCCATTTATATAGATTTTTTGCGTATATTTTTAAGTTGGAGATCAACCTTACAGTAGGTAGTCAACGTTTCGTGAAACTTAATTTATTCTTGCGTGATGTCCGAACAGACCGACAGAACGACATATCTGAATATAGAAATTAATTTAGATTTTTTTTTTGTCTTGTTTTTAAGTTGTATCAACTTGACAATAGGTAGTAAACATTTCATGAAACTCGATCCATTCTTGCGTGATATTCGAACAGACAGATCTGAATACAGAAAATTCACTTGCATAGTTTGTTTCCTTTCGTCGGTTCCTTTTCACAAATATCGTCGACCAGAAACTATGCATTTTTGCATGAAAAATAAATAAAACACATGGCAGTGACTTTTGGTGGAATTCGTTGCTTTCACCTCGACATGATAATTTGCACTCTGCCAATGTGCGCAGCTGATTTGCTAAAAGTTGCAAAGCGGCCTTTGAATACATTAAGGAAATGATTACTCTTCCCAAGCTTGAGTGGATGAGTTGGCGAAATATCGATTGATCGCTTTCTGTCGTTTCAAATATTCACATTATAGAATTCTCTGTGCTGCAGTTGGTCGATTGATCGAAAAGTTCAACTTGTCCCATCTGCCTGATGAGATCAATGCAGCATGAAATGCAATTACGACCCATGCTTAAAATATGCACCAATCTTTTTTCTTTCATTCTTTTCTCAGTCTCATTATACATTTATACAAGAATCTCGATTTTCGCCATTTTTTCAAATAATAGTAATGAAGACTTAAAAAGGTTAATTCGAAATCGAATCGTAGTTTGTTGGCTTTTTTCTCGCTGCGTGTGCAAGTTTTATTCGAATTTTCGGTGTTTTCAAGCGTTTAACACCGATCGAGAAAGATTAACACTTTGCCAGCACTTCATCTCCAAATCCAACCTCTGATCATCGATCGTTAAAACTTTCGCCCGATGGTGGCAGAGGTTGAATTTCGATACTGTCGTTGAGAAATTGATTATTTTTTCTTCTTGTGTTAGACAATGATAACTTTGAAACTAAGTTCTTGGGCTGAACCACTTCATATACACCGAACTTTTATTCTATTTTAATCGACGAGAAACACTTTGATATTTTATCTAACAATGGGATAATGCAGAGATCCATCTTATCCTCTATAATAAATTTTCAGCTCTGTCTGTGAACATAACGCGGTTTGTCATCAGCATCTAGTTACTAAGTAGTAAATAATAGTAATAGAAACACAACAATTAGAATTACAACTATTTTAGTACCCGTTATTGTTGACGGGCATACAGCTAGTGCATCAGGAACTTCTACGTTTTAGTGCACATTTACGTGCAATATAAACGTCTGCAAAGGGTAGCGGATTATACACATTGAATATTTATTTTTCTGTGATAGATACAGTATGTGTATAGTATACAATATACAGTGTATGAGCAAAAAAATGTAGGTTAGATTTATATTTATGCTTAAATTTAGGCTTTAATTTTTTTTTAAAAAAAAAGTGTTGTTAGTTTAATCATAACTTTAATTAACCTAAATCTCTCTAATAATACTGCAGGGATCTCCGCCGCCTCCTCCTCCTCCTCCTCACCAGCTATGATAGCGCCACCGCACTATGTGTGAAAATGCCGAAACTTGTACTGAAATTGTACTCTAATTCTAACGAACTTTCCGAAGCAACATGAGTTAAATAAATGAATTGCATAATGAAAACAAAATGTAACAAAATGTCCCGTCATTTTTGATGGGCTATTTACTAGTAGTTGTATACTGTAAATGATGTTTGTCAGAAGAGGCTCAGTATTCTATAGAATGCCTGGAATCTATACATTGCCAGTAACATACATACTGTATATTATAGTGTTCATGTGATACGGGTGTATAATGTTTGTCTTTCTCAGTTTCTTTTCAGTATTAATCTCATCCGACTTCGCGGATAGAACTTAATTCGCCATCGAACTGCACTTTGATTTAATTACTTATACCTGACAGCGCGACGTATCACGTGACAGCTTATTAATAGTTGATAATGGTTTTGTCAACAGGGTTCTCCCTTGCTTTTGTGTAATTAGCAAGCGCTGAGATTGGCTCTCTTTTCGCTTCTTCGCCTCTCTTTAGTTATTCGTGTTTCGTGACATTGGACAGTTTACGCAGCACGAGCTGTCAGTTCATTTTACCATTTTCATACCATCGGAATAGATTTCATCTTCTTTTTTTGTTTGGTCTTCTTAATTTTACACGATTCGATCCACAATCTCCAACAGGCTTGCATCCGCACGTTGAAAGGAGAAATGTCGCATTAATAAATATTGAGCACGGGAAGTGAAGATCTGTGCTTTGGAGGCACAGTAGTGTTAACTAACAGCGGAATGTCTCTTTTGGAAATTTTTTATTTTTGATTTAAAATTACAGTGAGTCTTAAAATGAAGTCTCAGTGATGTGTATATACGCGTTGTTGTAATTGTTTTTTAAAAATTCATATGAATTTTATATAACGTACGGATAATACAAATCTGGTTGGAGCAAACGGAAATCGGAGAAGAAGCTGGGTTATGGTAGTATAGGAAATCCTTATTTAACTAGACTAATTAAGCCTATAAATCAAGTACTGTATAAAGTTTGCTACAATCATCGATTGTCTAATGACTACTACCGTATAACCAAGTGTGAAGTACAGTAAACTGGATTAAATTCTCGTTTTAACGCGTTATTCCTTACTTTAACTCATTTTTTCGTTGCCGGATTTGAAACATTTTTTTTTTATTTTAAAGATTCCACACAACCATCCCTTATAATAAACAATTAGAGTAGTGCTTCTCCTCTTTTTCACCAGCTATGGAAGCACCACCGTGTGAGAAAATGCCGAAATTGATACTCTAACTGTAACGAATATTGCGAAGTAATATGAGTTTTAATAATAATCAACTGTAACGAATGTTGGGAGCAGCATGAGTTAAAAAGAATTGCAAAAAAAATTTCCGTTATTTTTGACGGATTATTTACCAGTCTACGCTAAAAAGACCAACATGCTCTTCCTCCTCCTCTTCTTCCATACCAGCTATGAAAGCGCCACCGTGTATGAAAATGTCGAGATTTATAAAATCGATACTTTGTACAACTTTTGTCCAATTAGATGTTTGATATTAAAACTAAAATTACAATGAAAATTTTGTACCGAATATTACGAAGCAACATGAGTTAAAACAATGAATTGCCATAATGAAAACAAAACAAAAACCTTTCTCCGTCATTTTTTGACAGGTTATTTACTAGTAACTAAAAATATATCATCCTTTCACTACTTTTTAGGTTTGTTTTCTAAAATAGTGAGAAATGGCTGCATTTGTGCAACAAAAAAGTTTACTGGTACTAAAATTTTAAATTACTTAATTACATGATCCATCTGGACAATGTTTGACAATATGTAGTACTGGTCATTGTTAATTAAATATGTGGTACTGGTCATTGTTGGTCATTGTCTTTCACATTGGTAATGTCAACTTTTCTTGCAAACATCCGTAGTGCTGGGACATTCACTTTTAATGCTTCCAGTGACAGTTTAATGTCTATTAAGTAGATACCCAGCTAATTTCAAATTAGCCTAGTTACTTTAAATTTAAAATCAACGTTGTTCATTTTAGCAGAGTCAAATTCCGCTACCAGCTAAATAAGGTTGGAGGTAAACAACTCAATGGCTTCCGTTCTTTTACAAAATAAGTGTCAACAAAAATTGTTCCATTGATAACCGACATTGTTTTGCAACTTGTTTTTATCATTTCGATGTTAACCATTGAAAACTATGCAAAACAAGATAGCATTGTTAGAAAATCTAGATCCAGTCTGATGATAATGGTAATTCCGGGAAAAATAGTTATCCTAGATGAAACGAAATGATTGTACGATAGAATTATTTTTTTGTTTTTGTTTTTGTTTGGCATAAATCAGATTTCATCTACAATTGACGTAGATTTAAAATAGCTACTCGGTGATCATATCGCAAGTAAGTATAGAAAGTATCGAACCGTAGCAGAAACAAAAATCATAAAAAATAAAAAAAAATTTCCAACATGGCTGACGTGGACTTTTCTCGAACAATATTTATATACATTGTTAGTATTTTCAGTTGATGATTTCCCTCTCCAATCATCTCGAATGAAAAGAGGTGTCGAGTTTCTTGTAAATTGTAATAAGCAGACGTCTTGACACTAACAGTAATTACATAGTTTTCCTCTTTTTACAATGCGTTAAGAGGGAAAAGCCGTGATTTGGGCTGGAGCCAAAAGTCGAACGCAAGCTACTATTTCGGTTGGCTGTGGAGGTTACCCAAGGTTCCTCGACTGACGTCAAAACTGACCAGTCGATGCCAGATTGGATCTATATTTCTCCCCGTAGGTGTTAAGTAACAACTGCCCACCCATCGATATTGTTCGCCGAGTGAAATTATCCACGTATTAAATAAACGCCGCGAGAAACGCGTGCGCGCGAGAGAGAGAGAGAGATATACAGTATATGGTCTTCGTTTATACCCGAAACATGAAAGACTTTTCGCGATGTATGACTGTATTTTGTCTTTGGGTTTCCCCCGGTAGTGCTATCTTTCATTTTCAAATCTGCTGCGAATCTGAAGCCAAAGAGCGTAAATAACGTCTTTATTAAGACGTAAACATCTATGCCGCACAAGTTTAAATTGATAATGATAAGGGCATAAAAATAAATTGTTATACAATGCATATATACATGAGATGCATATTGCGTATACTATGCACTATATGCTCAAAAACGGCTGTAGATGACGTTCAATCAACAGCTCGCTCACTCACAAACTCACTCATACAGTATATACTTCGGTTGATATTCCACGGTAATATCAGCTTCAAACACTTTTCTATATCGTTTAGCTTCACTTGTGTGGAAATGAGTGAGTTTGTTATTGAGTTGTGAATGAGCGAGCTGGGAATCGAACGTACACTGTCACCTACAGTCGTTTATGAGAATATACTGCATAAGGTATATATACGCAATATGCATTGCGTATATACGTATTAAAAATGCATAAAACGAGAACAGCATAAATTAAAAATTGCATAATTCTAATGTGAAAAAAAAAATCGCATATAAAAATAAATCAATCGAAAATTGCAGAAATCAAAAATGGAATTACTGTAAAACTCGCATCAATCAAATATCGAATCGCATAAAATTTTAAATTCGCGTAAATCAAAATTCGCATAAATCGAAACGTGTAGAAATCAAAAGTGAAACTACTCAAAAGGCGCATAAATTGAGTATCGAATTGCTCAAAGATTGCATAAATTTTAATTCGCATAAATCGAAACATGCAGAAATCAAAAATGGATTTTTTGCATTATATATGTACTGTACATACAATATATCTGTATATGGCAGTATATAAAGAGTATGCTTAAAAAGCATTTTTAATGTACTTGTTCAATTCAAAGTAAACAAATTTGATATACTGTATATCAAATGATAATACGGTAATTAATTATTACTAAAATACTAATTATTATGTGAAACACTGTAGGTTTGTTTGTTTGTTTTTCACTTGTATAGTAACTAATATAATTTTAATAGCAAGTTAGGTCTATAAATCTCAACAAGATTTGGCTTTTAAATATACCTATTTCGCAGGTTATGTTAAAATATTTTAGTCGCACAACACATTTTTAAACTTACATTTTTAAAACAAATGTTCATAAGATTTTTAAACGATTAGTTTTAAAGCAGTAATAACACACCCAAAAGTAAATGTACAGTTCAAATGTAAAAGTAATAGTACAGTTTTTTGATAGTTTCATAGATATTCTTGAGCAATAAGTATATAAACATTCAGAAATTGCCAAATGGTTATGTTAGTCACAGTACTAAGAAAATTACGTAGCTCTCATTTTGAATTCACCAAAAGTAAAAGATAAAATTAATTTTACTTGAGAATGATTAATTTAAAGATGGAATACATGTTATGATGAGGAAATAAGCATTGCTCTTAGATTATTAAACGTTAGCGAAATAATTATGTTAGTCATCATGGAATTCCCCGTATTTATATATACTGTACATACACGCTGTATATAATTGGATTTATTATTTTATTGTGGTTGGTCACACTTCTCGCTCTGTGGATTCAAGTGTTATCATATGCTAATCACTATAGTTGTGAATACATGCTGAATGGAGATGTCAAAATAGAAATAGGAATAATGAATAAATGTTCTAATAGTGACAATAAAAATATTTCTTTTTTTATCCCGGAGATTATTATTATTATTAGTCGTCATGAAAAAGAAATGCAAGATTGCATCAAATGGATTCGTGGAAAGTGATTTTGTTGATTGAATTGCGATCTGTCGAGTGCATCTACTGATGACTGTAGCCGGATATATGACTGGACTTTAAAGTCAATCAGGTTTCGAGTCGGCAAGGTGGATGTGTGTGTGAATGAATGAATATATATACAGGGTGTTCCTAAAAGTCAATCCAAAGATTCTGTATCTCTTTAGTCTAACTTCACTTTGGTCAAATCACAAACGTTACGCATCAAAACAAAGCAAAAAGTGCATGGGTCCGGAAATGCATACTCATTTGCATATCTACAGAGGTTATGAGATAATAGGTCTATGCACTTCACCTTGTGTTATCCCAGAAGGAAAGCATCTCTGGACCCATGTTTATATGAACTTTTTTTTGTTGCTTTGTTTTGATGTTTAGTATATGTGGTTCAAATTTGATTATAAATCTTTTAGGGATCTGTATATGTGTGTATGCATAAACCGTATGGGTATAAAGCTTTACTGATATGAATTTGCTGTCAATAGGCTACTCACACTTCTTGCACAAATATTTTTGCACACAATGTTGTTTTGCTCATTGCTCATTTGCTCATAACGCGGTTGGGTGTTAGAATTGCACCTAACACATTCGAAAATGCTCCTAGATAATTTTTGACAAAAATGATTTAGCACTTAACATCCAATTACACGTTACACCAGGCCCTTCAATTGTTTTCTATGGTTATGGTGACATTCAGTTATGCAACGATTGTTTACTCTTTAAGTTACAATAAATTATTGACTACTGGTTATTCTACGTTGAGATGTTATCTCACCAGTGTTGATTTTATCGAAACATGTTTGCTTAATGATTATCGTTCCAATGAGAGATAATAAAGTTAAAACCAATTAATATAGTACAGTACCAACAAAAACAAAAAGTAATTTGTAACACAGTATCTATCATTTTGTTTTCTCCTTCAAATTACATAAACGACGTCAATAACAGAAAGAAAAAAAAAACAGATTGTAAACTAAAACTAAATATAGTACAGTGTCAAATTAATAAAAATGTTTTCACATTCATGATACTGATTGATGATGTCGGTTTTCTTTTTGTTGTTGTTGTTGTTCAACAGAGATAATGCGAATTACGTCAATAACATATAAGTTTAGTGTAAAAAAACAAAAAACAATAAATAAAAATAATAAAGTAAATCACGCTTTTGTGTAATGTTTGAAAGCGAGAACGTTATGCCCTAAAAACTGGTTTAATGGATTTGAAACGATGCCAGTGGTACACCGATGACGTCATTGTGACGTCACTTTTTTTTTTTTAATTCGGTCGTAACTCTTTCGTACAAGGTTAAGTTATGCACGTGGGATCAGGTGTACATAAACATTGTTATTAAAGAAAATTGTCCCAGAAACGAATTCATATATATTTCAAAGAACGTTGTAACAGCAATCATTTCGTACGTAACATTTCAACCCGTGATCATTAAGTATTCGCAACTTAATGATGAAACATTACAAAAATAAGTTGTTAGTTAGTTAAAAAAACAAAAACAAAAACAAATAAAAACGTTATAAATGAAAAATTGTTATCATCGACGATCGTCGTCGTCATCGTCATCGTCATCGTGCAGTTTATTTTAAGGTGCTAGAAATCTAAACCATTAATCATCGCTTGAGTTATAATTCCACCTTTCGCTAATCACCGTACTTAAGTCTAATCCAAAAGGCCACGAGGTTTTCCTTCCTTTAATTTATGCAACCAGTGAAAAAAAAATAATAATTATGGCCTTATTTTTTTAAAGAAGAAAAAATTATCATCTTTCATGTTGTTTTTCCACTGCTTTGATCGATTAGACGAATCAACATGTTTATCTCGCTATTGATCGTCTTAATGAATAAACAAGGTTGAAATGTATACTTTTCACTTTCTTTTCAATTGTAGTGTTTTTGGCATTTTGTTTTGTTTTTGTTTTTTTGGTTGAAAATAACGAGACTAAATTTACTTGATATTATAAATTTACTTTAATAAATACTGCCATTAAGTTTCACAATGTTGCTAAGAAGGAAAAATGTGTACGGGGTGCTCTGAATAGCTGACATTAGTAGAACACATATAAATGAATAAAACATAAAATATCATTATCGAATAGAACGCACAATAACATCATTGGATAGAACATAACATCATTGGATAGAACACATAATATCATTCATTGAACAGAACACATTAAACAATATAAAAGCCAAATGTCTCTCTTTCTCTCAATCTCTGTCTCTTTTTCGTGCCTCAATGTTTTTATGACAACAAATAAAAATAAACGTAACCCTATCATAACATAATAAGCGTTTCACCATACCAACACAAACATAAGCAGTAACTAATGAGATGAAGTAAACATTAATCAATGAATGTTCGAGTTAAAACAATGAATAATTGTAACGAATGTTGCGAAGTAGCATGAGTTAAAATCAACGAATTACGTTTATGGATTGAGTCAATTGCCTCCCGTCATTGTTGACGGGCATACAGCTCGTATTATTAATGAAAGACACTTGACTCGGCCACAGTTAACCAAAAATAAGTTGCATAAACTCGATTATCCGAATGAGATGGGACCAAGTCTATGTCGGATAAACGAAAATTTGCATAATCTGGAATTTCAATGTATATGCTTGGTGCACGGTTTGATGAAAAAAAAAGAAAGTCAACAACAAAAGTTAAAAACGTGAACGTTTAATGAACAATTAGTAATGAGCAGTATTGACTTACAATAATTGAAGGCTTGCCCGGAATAACGTTGTATGTTACAAAAATTCAATATTGAGATTATTATGGAAAACTGTGC
>JAQIWH010006943.1:0-12118 GCA_034695005.1 Cryptops parisi
AAATGTATAAAAAAGTGAAAAAGAAAGTCTGTGCAAGACGTATTGCTTTTAAGTTGGAAACCTCGAAAAATCGATGGTCGTACTCATAGTCAAGAGTTCTTGAAGATGTTTGGTGAAAATCCAATTTCTTGGAGCGTTTCGGTAGTTCCATATTGGGTTTTGTCACTGAAAAATTCAAGCCTACTTTCTTCGAAGCAAATGTGGTTTTTCCGATTATTTTTTTTTTCACTTTTTATTTCAATCTTTAAACAGTATTTGGTTGGATAATAATGGGATTAAACACTCGATTCGTTTTGGTTTTTTTGTTATACTGTCCTTATCAACTTATCTACTCCTTTCAGAACTTCTTTATTTTCTATTTGAAAAGTTAGTTTCTGTTTTATTTTTATGATGCCCTACCGTTCAGAAGAATAATAAAATAGTCGAAAATTGTCATAGAGATAAAAATGTTACTCTTAATATTAGCTTTGTTTGTGAGTGAGCTGGGAATTGAACGTATACTGCCATCTACAGTCGTTTTTGAGAGATTATTAGTCCAATGTACCAAAAAACGCATATAACGAGAACCGCATAATTCAAAAACCGCATAAGTGCAATGTAAAAAAAAATCGCATATATAAATAAATAAATAAATAAAATACAAAACACCAATCGAAAATTGAAGAAATTAAAAATGGAATTACTCAAAACTCGCATAAATGAAATATATAATTACGATATCATAAATAAATTTAATGTAACATAAATCGAAACGAGTAGAAATTAAAAATGAAAATACTCAAAACACGCATAAATCGAATATCAAAATTACTCGAAGATTGCGTAAGTTTTAATTTGCATAAATTGAAACATACAGAAAAATAGATTTTTTTTGCATTATGTATGTACATAAATATCTGTATATGACAGTAGGCTATGTGAATGAAAAAAAAACATTTTTAATGCACTCGTTATTTTTTAATTTGTTTTAAATTTTGATTCAATTCCTCGAAATTTGCTTAAAATCCTTTTCTTGAAATCTGCTGAAATTTATTTTTTTATAGTTGTAATTTAATTAGGGTTTCGTTTTTCTTTTCTTTATGGTTGAACCTTACGATGATAAGAATTGAAATCAACTCACAAGTCATAATTCAGATTGTTGATGATTTTAAGTTTAATGATGAAAAAGTTTTAATTTCTCAAGATAAAGGAATAATAATGAAACATTGGCGTTGTTTTCTATTTTTAAAAATAAAAACGGTTTTATCACTGTGAAAAAAGAAGTTATATTCGTGGGAAGAACTTGCATCCAAAGATGGCACTAACCTTAATTGCAGCTATGAATATTAATGTTTTCATATTTTTATTATGCCCCTTCACATTGAATGGGGTTTTTCATTAGTATTTTTTCAATGACCAAAACACGCAAAGGTGAACGTGGCTTATGTGTGTAATTAGGAAATTACCGAAATGGAAAAGTTTTTAAATTAAGAAACCCAAGATGTGTGTGTGTGTGTGTGTGTGTGTGTGTAAAAAGATACCGCGTGTAAATAAGACCGGTTTTTGTTACACCGAGCTTGATTTTAATGAAATTTCGGAACAATGTTTTTGGACATTTTATTTAATAAAATGACGTTTACTTTCTTTGTGTGTGTGCTTTCTGATTAACTGAGAAAGTCGTTTGTGACGCTACTTGCTTGTACAGCACCCGAATGAACCCGAATAATTTAACTCATATTGCTTCGCAATATTCGTTACAGTTAGAGTATCGCTTTTGTTATGAGTTTCGGTATTTTCACACATAGGTAGCGCTAGTAAAAACTGCCACACAGTGGAAGGTTCCAGAAGGTTCTAAAATTCCTTCTTTATGCCCAGGTGCAAAAGAAAGAACCACGTGATGTTTCTTGTCCAATGGCTATAACTGGTGAGGAGGAGTAATATGCCTAGTAGTAGGAGGAAGGTCGTGCTCTTTTATTAGTAGGATAGGCTACTGTATGCACATGCATAATGCAAAGATTTTGTTTTTGATTTCTGCATGTTTCGATTTATGCGAATTTCTATTTATACGAATTTAAATTTTATGCGATCGTTGAGTAATTCGATATTTCAAGTTTTGCTTGTTTTGAGTCATTTTATTTTTGATTTCTGCACGTTTCGAATTATGCGAATTTTGATCTGTGCTAATTTCGATTTATGCGAATTTTGATTTATGCAAATATTGATGTATGCGATTTTTTTTTATTTATTTTATATTAAATAAAAGTCAAATAGGACCACGCATACAAAAAAAGAAGATGCATTTTCAATAGAACTAAGTTAATAAATACAAAAAGAAATTTTTGTAAACATTTATGCGATCGTTGAGTAATTCGATATTTAATTTATGCGAGCTTTCAGTAAATTCTATTTTTTGATTTCTGCAAATTTTTTGATTGATTTACATATGCGATTTATATTTTCACATTTGGATTTGTGCGTTTTTTTTATTTATGCGGTTTTTGTTTTATGCTTTTTTGGTACATTGGACTATACAGTATATTCTCATAAACGGTTGTAGATGGCAGTATACGTTCAAGTTCCAGCTCACTCACAAGTGAAGCTCATATGAAGAGTATAAAAACGATGACATTTCGTATTGCTCAATGAACTGAAACATTGACCAATGGAAAAAAACTCGAAACGCTTGTGATGTTTCAGTTGCACGTTGAACTCTTCGACATTTGTAGACACGAGGGACTCACTCAATGCACTTCAATAGTAAATAGACGTTTACAATTGACGTTTCGATTCACTCACCATATAGGAATAAACTTTGCGTTTAGAAGGGAAAATCGATATAGGACGACGACGACATTCCTGCGTGCACAAGTTGAAAGTTAATCGAATCCCGTTGATGAATTTGCATTTAATTTAGCCCAATGATGCGAAAGTCTCTCTTTTTCTTCCCCCCCCCCCTTTCTTCCTTTTTTTTTTCAAGTTGACATTTTCCAAACACCGTTACTGCTATGATTACAAGAAATTTTGACTTCACGTTTCTTGACTTCTTTTTTATTTAATCGTCACAAAATTTCGTTATAAAAAGAAACATTCTCATAATTTTTAAATTGTTCAATTTTTTTTTGTGTTTGGTTCGAATGTCTAATGTGGCTGTTATCGCGTGGTAATTCTTGAATGACAGCGCATGCGTAGTTGCGACCAGCCGGCCATTACGTCGGACCGGACTGGCAACCGCAGCCAATAAATCACGCTCGCGACATATCAATGTCTCGCTTCCGAACACACCCCTTGTATTGTAATCGGAACGCTAATCGGAGAAATGACAACAACCAAAAGCTCCCCCGTTGTCGCGTTTGGGGCTCGTGTTGTTGTTGTACGTTTTACTCGTTTCTCTTTTCGCTTTTGCATTTTATTCTTCTGCACGTTGTTGTTGCAAACTGTTAGATACCGTAAAGGCACCAAGTAACGACTAGAAGGGAGGGGGAGATGAAGAAAGGGGTGGTGGTTTCCTTTTGCGTTTGTAGAGCACGTGATGTGTTGGCATTCCTTCTTAATGTAGCCGATGTGGATTTTGCGGACAAACGACACGACTGGAAGAAGGGAAGATCGGAATGCAGAAAAGTTTTAATAGTATCCAGTTTTGGTTTGAAAAGTCGAACAAGTGTTAAAGTGAATACTGATAAGATAGTATACTTTGAGGAAAACGAAGCATTGAAAATGTTTAACACAGGGTTTCTGCGACTTTCTTTATATGCGATTTACTTTTTTTTACAATGAAAAATTTATTCGATGTCAATGTTATACGCGATAAAATTTCGCTATTATGCTGATTTTATGCATTGATGCATAATTTACTAAAACGCTAAAGTGTTGTCACTTTGTGGAAATTTGGATAGATGAAAATTTTGATTAATACGAGGTTATAGACTTACAATTTTGTTTATTGGGTAGACTATCTCCTGTAAACAGGGCTATTCAAAAATTGTGGTGCAAGAGTAAAGTTGATTTATTCTTAAATTAACTGACAGTTACAAAAGTTCATAATAGAAACGGACGTACTAAAGCCCATTTTACACGTCAAACTTTTTCGATCAAATTTAATCGACCCCAACTGTTTTTTTGACGTCATACACATTTTTGAGCGCATTTTCGGGCTTCTGTTGTGTTTCGTTGTTTGACCGAAAGCACGAAAACACTATCAGATCAGAACATAAGCAGGTGTGTTTGGACATGTTTTAACTAATACGTGCTGAAACCGTAAGCCAATTGAGCCATTACTAAGAGTAAGCGAAAACAGTACAAGTGTGTGTGAGTATTTTGGCATAAAAATGAGTGATAAAAATTTAGATTATTCATTCTGCAAGCCATGATGCGCACAGTGTTCAGGACGTTCAGGCTGAGAAATCACTTACCATATTGGATCATCCACTCTATTCACCTGATTTAGCTCCTCGTGATTTCTGTTGTTTCCTGAAAATCAAAACTGCCATGCAATGACCAAGATTTTTCAGACATTTCTGACATTCAAAATAACGCGACAAAACAATTCAAAGGTATTCCAGAAAAAGAGTTCTAGAACTTTTCTATCAATGTCAAACTTGGTAAACAGTTACAGAGGAGATATACTTTGAAGGTGACACTAGCCGTTAGTGCACAAATGTGTAAATATTTTTGTTTGTTTGTACGAATGCATTCCGGGAATTAAAATGTCATACCTCGTATGTAAGTATGTATGGCAAACGATTTGAATCCATGGGGGTTTACCTTGACAACGTGAACGCAAACAATGAAATTCACGGGTTCATGAGAACGTGAGTGCAAATTTAATTTACAACAATGAACTGCAATGGGTGGAGAACTTCCCATATTAAACAATATAATAGCAAAGTGTATGTTTCTGCCGCTCTGTGTCTTTTTCCGTGCTACGTGTTTCCATGACAACAACTAAAAACAAACGTAACCATAACATAATAAATATGTTATCACAATAACACAAAGAATGAGCAGTACGATACCGGTAATTAATGAGACGACGTAAACATGAAACACTAACTAACGAATGTTGCGAAGCAACATGACTTAAATCTATGAATTATGTTTATGAACAGAATCAATTGTCTCCCGTCATTTTCGACGGGATTAAAGCTAGTATTGTATATTCATCTGCTTATACCATGTGTGTTACCATCTGCTGATACCATACTGATGTTACCATATCAACACAAACACAACTAATGAGATGAACTAAAAAGTGTACACAAAGAAAAATAAAAACCTCTAGACTACCTATGGTTACCATACCAACTACGGGGCTTATTGCTAGTTTTGTAGATAGATTATTTTTTACTTCAAATTGGAATGGTTAATTATTTTTAGATCGTGCTTCTACGAATGCTTTGTTGTATCGCAGTGAAGCGCGATTTGTTTGGTTTGTATTGCACAGAAGCCTACTCATTAACCAATTAGTTGTTTTGTTTTTTCAGTTTTTGAAAGGTGCTTTTAATATTGATTTTAAATTTTTATTACTAATACAAATGAAACTTAAATCTTGCATTAAAATTCCAATCTTTTGTGCGTAGGATTTTTATGGTTTCTAAGTGTTCTTTTGTTTGTTTTTTTCATTTTTCAATTACTATTAACGAGTGTTCAAATTTGAACCGGATTTTCTACCGACGCAAGAAGACTCGCCTATAATGTTTCGGCGTCGAGCAAAAATCCGGTTCAAAATTTGAACATTCACATTGTACTTTGATTATTCACCACTTAATAATAATTATGATCTATAAAAAGTTAATGCGTTTTAATTCACGTTTTATATCGTTCCGTACTCATTTTTTTTCTGCAGCAATTTTATTTTTTATAGTTTTAATATTTTTTTTTCATAAAACTGACTTTTATTCATTCATTTTCCAACTTTATGCACCAACTTTTCAATTTTATAAAAAAAATATGAGTTTCACTTTAAAATAAAAATCTCTTCTTTTTCTCCACCTATATCCTAGTTTACGATTCATTTCCTTTCTTCTTTCTCACTTTTTCATACGTTATATATTTTTTCCGATATACTGTACATTATTCCCCTCCAGCTTATTTTACATTCCACTGTTTCTTTCTTGAATATTATATGTAAGATTTTATATATATTCTTTTATTATATTTTTTCTCTATAAAAAAAAATATATAATTTTTTTGTTCGTCTGCCAGTATTTTTTCACAAGGGGTCGTTAATGGGCTCTTGTTGCTCAGAAGGGGGTCTCTCGAAACGGTGGCGATAAATGTAAGGCCCATGGAATTTGTGGGCTTCCAATTGGGAGGGGTGGAAAAGCTTTACAGCGCTTTTCAATATTTGTTTCTCTCCCAGCGTTCTTATGGGAAATCAATTATCGATTTCCCTCGGTAGGGAAGAGACATTCACGCGTGACCGAAGGGTCTCCTACGGTCACCACGACAGGGAACTTAACAAAAAAAAATGTAAGGGAAGGACGACCAACTCCAAAATGAGAAGGGGGGGGGGTAAACAAAAAATCAAGTGGAAGTCTGTTTTCTGTCAGTGAAATGCAACAGTTGAATGCATTTTTTCCCCGTTGTTTTGTCTTTATAGTGGTGTTGTTGTTGTTGTTTTGGAGGGTTTTGTGATGGAAGTTTCTTTTGTCTTCTGGACGTTATTGATTTTTTTGTGTGTGCAGGGGGTTGGGGTAAAAATTGTGGTGGTGGTATTGTGGGATTATTGGCAGCTTCAGAAACGTAAAATCATGTTGTAAAGTACGGTCCATGGCGTTTTTATAGCTCGCCAACACGTCGTCGCGAGATGGAAGCACTGTTGCTGACATGCTCGAAGCTTAATGTTTATTTTTAGTGGTCCACTTCCCGAAAAACAGCGGAAAAAATAACCGGAAATAAGGAATTTTAACGCTCCTTGTTTTTGTTTTTCCTTCTTTCCATGGGTTAAAAGGAACCCACCACCGTACCCATTTTTGTTGGCCTTCCACGAATTTTGTTGGTTGGAAAATTAATAGATTCGAGTTGCGGAAGGGGGGAGGGGAGATAATTTTGTAGGGGCGCCATATTAATAATACTACAGTGAATGTGATCACTTTTGGGATCAGTTCCTTTTTGATAACAATGGCCGGCTGATAACATTAAACGATGGAAATAAAACATTAAACGGGTCGACTGATAATGATAACATTATCAGTCGACTATTGATAACATCAACTATTGATAACATTATTTGTGATTATAATACCCGGATTTTATTGTATATGGTGTATTTTTATTTTGTAGACGTGAAAGAGGTGCTTGTACTAGGAAAAGACACAGTTTTCGTACGTGACATATTTTTCAAGGCGGTCGTGAAAAAATACGATTAAGAGAGGGGGGGGGGGATATTCGTATGTTTGTGCGATTCCGAGGAAAGGCGACACGAGAATTATTTGGAAAATGTCAGTGTTTCGAGGAAATTTTCCATCTTGTTAGTTTTGGTGCGCGAATGGCATATCCTATTCTTCAACGAAATCCATCAGGGATTCATCCGCCCCGGCTTGCGGATAGGTGTAATTTCTTTGTTTCCAGATAAATATACTCCATTCGGAATGGCGCCAACAGTAATGGCCTCGGGGTGACACGTGGTTATTAATCACTCGACGACGACAATCGAGTCTTGTAAAATAAAAAATGGAATCTCGGTGGATGGAGGAGTACATTCCTTTAATGCACCGAGTCATCTTCGAGAACCGGTTAATGGCTGACGTGCATTTCCCTCAGGCCTAACAACACCTTATACACATTTTTTTTCACCCCCTTTTCACCTTTTGTTGGATTTTCTTTTCGCATTCTTTTGCGAACAATAAAAGTGAGGGGGGGGGGTGATTGAAAATAGGGTAAATGTGCGTTTTATACTATTATAGATTATGGGAAGTTTCTAAAAGTGAAACGTTTGTGTTGTGACGATGTTGATTTTTCAACGTTAAATCAATCTATTCTTATAAGAGTTACAATTAGTTAATATCTATGGTGTATGTTGGATGAAAATGCCGGTTTTGGTTAGCTTGGTTACGTCAGAAAAGTTCATTAAAGTGTAAAAACTTTTTAAAACAACAGCGGATAAAAGCTGAGCAAATCCTACACATGTGGCGCCATCTACGGTTAAAGAGCTACATTATACAAATAAATTTTTATATCATTTTTTTTAAATATTAACTGTCGAATATTATGTCACCACAATATATCTGTGATTTATGCGTGTTTTATGTGACTTTATTAATATGCGACGGGAAGAAATTTTCATAGAGATGTTTATCTCCTTTGTGTGTGTGTGTGTGTGTGTGTATGTGTATGTGTGTGTGTGTGTGTATAACGCTTTTTCTAACAGATCTACAATTTAAATACACAGATTAGAAATTTAAATAAATAGGTTACATTTTTTTCTTTGACTAACATTCGTCATTGATGACGTGCTATCTGCTAGTATGAAATAAAATTTCATTATTATGCGATGGATTTGATGCAGGAGTTACTAAACCTTGAAATTTTGGCAATTCAGGCAAATATTGACATGCGAGTTTCGATTTATGCGAGACTAAGTAACGTAATCATTCGCATAACCTAATTCACAATCAACGTAATAACTGAAGAAACACTGTCTAAAACATCTTGTAAATTGTAAAAAGGAAAACACATGTTATGTACAATTTCACACAATACTACCTTTCATGAATCGTTACCATTTCTTTTTCAACCCCTTTTTTTTGGGGGGGGGGCGGGAGGGGGTCTTCATTCGTCATCTTCCATTGGACGATGGAAGAGTAAATCCGAGTCATCTTGCTCAAGATTTATAGACCAACCGCCCACGTTGCTGCAACTTCACAGATAACGCCCAGACGACCACTACGTTGCCCTGCAGTCGAATGACTCTCCACACTTGATTCTACTTCTATTTTCTTTCCTATATAGTTTTCTATTTTCTTTCTATGCTTTTTCTTCTTTTTTTGTGTGTGTGTCGTTTTTTATTATGGGGCGGACAAGTTGTAGTTTCGTGGTAATAACAAACTTGTTTGAGAGTAAATAACAGTGGCGAAAGTGAAAGGATATTATATATCTTTTTTTCTTCTTCTTTTATCACGTTTTCTGTTTCTTTCGGTGGTTATAGGTCGAGTTAATTGCGAAATGATCCACTTGGGGTGATATAAGAAAACATATCGTTGTCGTCTTGTGGGAACTTGGATGTGTTAAAGATAACCTTTTTTCCGTCATGGTGGATGTTATGATAGATTAATTGGTATTTAATTTGATGTGTTGGTCTAGTATAGTGTATATGTACAGTAGTAGTTTTTTTATTATTATCTTTATGCGAGTTATATCATATGTGATTTACATATTATAGTCGACAAAAATTCTTCCAGGTATTCGTTAAATTAAAATTTGCTATATGCGAATTTTGTGCAGTTGTGCAAGTACATGAAAATAAGTTCGATGTAGTATATATGATTTTAAATTACGAGAAGTTTTTGCATAACGTAATTATCGGATAAATCGAAGACTAATTAGGAATCTTAATTATTATGATCACTTTGGAACAGATGTTTTTGATAACAATAACCGGCTGATAACATTAAATAATGAATAAAAAACACAAAAGAGTGTTTTGGGACCGACTGGTTATGATGATAATAGCTGATTGATAACATTATCTGTGATTATAATAACCGGATTCTACTGTATTTTCAATATACAGGTGTTCCTAATAGGTGTAATCAAATTTTAATTTACGCTAAGCATTAAAAATAGAAAGTACATATAAACATGGATCCAGAACGGTTTGTGGAATTACGCGACTTCACCGTGTATTATTTCAGAAGGGACCCATGTTTATATGTTTTTTGTTTTGTTTTGGTGCGTAGCATCTGTGGTTAAAATTTGACAGGAACCCCCTGTATACTAACATGAAACATCTTGTTTCATTTGAAACGCTTATTGTCATCAGTTAACATCTGTTGTTCCTATGTGATCACAATAAACAGCATCTACTCGCATGGCTTAATTACAAATTAATTTCGTCTACTTTAAAATATGTGGTGAACTTTTGAAGTGTAAAACTTTATTTGAGGAAGTAATTATTAACTTCAATTACATTTTTTGTTGCAAAACCCCTCTCTCTTTTATTATATTTTCTCTCCAGAGAGTATTTGTTACAATGAGAGCAATTCAAACACTCCACAATTGTAATCTACACTTTTGATTACGTTTTCCATTTCTTTTTTTTCATTTGTAGCAATATTTTTTCACTCATCTTCTATCTCATTTTTGTATGAAAAAATATATATATATATGTGTTACCTTTTTTTTTCATTTGGAAATAAGGGTAGTATGAGTACAGCGTCAATGTTTATATTGTCCCCTAGTGTACACAACGCAACTATACTAATAATTCTACCACGTTCATGACTCTTCTTTTTTTTTACCCCTCGTTTGTTTCTTTTTCATTTTCACGAGAAACAACAACTTTCGTGGTCCATGAACGATGAGTATACCCAACGAATTTTGCTTTAATTACGAGACCCAAACGTTGTCTGGAGCAGCTGGTGTGGTCTTTATTTTCAAACGAGAAAAACAAAACAAAAAACCAACTTTCATTGGTAGAAAGTATGTGTTCCCATCAGTCTCGGCGAAGTTTTTTATTTTATTTTTCTTTCATTCTCCTAAGTTTATCTTTATAACACCCTACGTACATAAAACTCTTCTGGGAAATGTATGATAATAAGGTTTGTGTATTTCTTTTTCTTTTAGTAAACTTAGTTGTTGGTTTTTTTTTGTGTGTGTGTGGGTGTGTAGATAAAATGTGTAAACAAGCTTTTACCATTGTGGTTTGGTTCATCACTCTTAAGGTTGTGGCGGTGGTTGTTTAAACAGTGAATGACGTTGTCTGTTTGACACGAAGACAATGAGAGGACAGTGGGAACAAAGTCAACAATAGCCCCCTATACAGAACAAAAGAGATTAATGGCCATTTCTGGTTGTTGGACATTTTCACTGTTTCTATTCACGAGTAAGTTGAAAGACATTGACCTTAGGGAGTTAATTTACCAACTAAGAGGTTCATAGTATTGTTGTTGTTGTTCCTGCTCTTGTCGTCAAGCCTATAGAACACAGTGAAGATTTTAAAAGGCCACTAAGTTGGTCTTTTATGCAGAAGTGGTCTGACTGAAGAAGTTGCCATTCAACGTGACGACGTCAATGGAATGTCCCCTAAGTCGTTGTTAAGACATGAATTCATTACAGGGATTTACTGATAAGAAAAGGGGATTCATGTTTAACTTTCATTAGAATGGATTAATGGTGAAATTAGAGGATTAGGATTAACTTGAAAGTTGATAAGTGTTTTTTGTAAATTATATTTTTTGATGTTTGCTTAAAAGAAAAGCCAGGATGTTGAACATTTTAAACAAGGTTGACTTTTGAACACCTTAGGATGTTCATCTGTGTTAAAGAATACCCAGAATACCAATAAAACCAGAAATTGTAAACATTTTCGTGGATTAAAACTATCTGACTTTTGGTTGCAAATCAAAGTGATCGGAATTTTCACGTAAAAGTTATTATGAGGTAAAGACAATATAATATTACTAGCGGTATGTTCGTCAAATAATATTATAACGATGGGTCTAGAAGTGAATATTATTTTTTAATAATGTCAAATAGAGCGAATTCCAGAAACATGCTGATGCACTTTGGTTTGGGATTTTTTTGTTTATACTCATCTTTGTTTAAATTCACGTTGCTGTTGTTGTAATGGTAAACCCCGTGAATCACATGTGTTCATAAAAAGCAAGTGTAATTATGAAGTGTGACATACACTAGTGACAGGAAAGATATTTTTAATACACAGTTCATTGTTTCAACTTGTGTTGCCTAGCAACATTCGTCTGTTATAACTCATGTTGCCAATAATGAGCTATTTTTGTCACTCCAGAATCTCAGTTAGGATTCTATTTCATTGATGTCATTGTTTACACTCACGTTGTCGTGGTGAACCCGTGGATTTAAAGTATAACATACGCTCATATAATTATACTAGTAAATAGCCCGTCAAAAATGACGGGAAAGTTGTTTATTGCTGTCATATTGCTCATGTTGTCTGTCATAT
>JAQIWH010006944.1:0-12117 GCA_034695005.1 Cryptops parisi
TTTTTCTTAACTACGCCAACAAAAAGTTTTTGCTACTATACTTGAACTAAAATCATCAAAATTACTAACACCAAGGAAAAATTGTTGGTCGCTTTTTGTAGCAGATTTAGTAGGGACATCAGAAGATTAGGGAAAGCGAAATTACTACCGCTCGCTAATGAAATGGAAGAGCACTCAAATATGAGGATGTTGAGCAATTGGGTTTGTGTGTCTTGAAGTCTGCGCATGTGCAAGTGTGGGCTATCATCGGGGTGAAAGGTTTAGAACAAGACATTAGACTGTTAGAGTGAATGCGCAAAAGAAAAAAATGAAAAAATTCTTATATAGTATGCTTCATAAAGTACGGTTAGAACGTCGTGAATAATTCGAAGTATTGTCAACTTCACATATGCATATGTGGTAACTGTAATAAAATATTAAACTTAAAATTTTACACCAGTTTACATACTGTATATATATTTATCGTGTTAAAAATTCAGATTTTTATCATTTCACATAACATCGCTAGTAACTTTAACCCTGGAACAACGTATGTTTGTTTGTTTTGCAACAGAGCTTTCAATACAATCCTTCCAAAAAAACCAACTAGACTTTTAAAGTAATTAGACAGATGGACAATGCGAAAACAACACACACTATCAACCGAATTGTGTATTAAAGAACTATGATTTCCACAAACAATGGCGATTTACACAATCAACATGGCAGAAATATCCTATGATGACTATTCTGTTATATGAGTTGTAATAAAATTCGACAATTTCCCTGAAAGATAAACGCAATGTTTCAACGTACCCCGTGTTGCCATGTGTCCCGATCTCCCCTCCAAAATGCATAGATACAGTCAATTACAAAGCATTGTGTTGCTTTGCAGTTGACAACTCCGCCATATCACTACTACGTAATTCGACAAGCTTAAATCACTAGGCGATACACTAATCTGACAAAAAAGATTAAATGTGACAAATGTTTTTTTATGATATCAGCACCACAAAATATCACATAAAATGTAATCATCCGCCTAGTATTAAAGTTGTAGCCCTTCATGTAAAGTTTGTATCTACAACTTCAGCACAAAGTCCATTTTTTGGGTACGTATTTTATAAGTATCGCATGGTTCGGTGGCTGATTCATTACATTAATCGTTTGGTGCGAACATAGTAGAATTCCATGGGCTACTAAGTGGGATACCTTTTCCCCTTGCTGCTATCAGCCAATGCAACTGCAAAATTCCTGCTAATGAAGAGCGATGTGTCGGTGCAGCACAATCAACAAGGGGGATGTGGAAGCAGATACTAGTGCAGAAAGTCGATAGAACCCAGCCGCCCGCTTTGCTAACGAGAATTATTGGTGGGCGTCGTGGCCAGAGAACCGTAATGCTACTGCAGTCCGTACCGATGATGGAGACCAATGAGATGGTTAGATTAAAGACGAGTCCAAGCTTGCAACTACAAAACGCCAAGCACCCAATCTAGCGAGGAAATAGCAAAAAAGATGAACCGGAAAACACGTCGCTTCCTTTCTACTTCATTTTTCATTTTCACGTTTTCGATTTTCAATTACGACTACCCAGATGAAATCAGGGCTGGCTTGTTGGGACTGTGGAAGTCTTATTATCTGCTTAAAAAAAACCTCACTAGTTTTTCCTAACCAAACAGTG
Organism: Cryptops parisi; assembly: GCA_034695005.1. Lineage (NCBI taxonomy): Eukaryota > Metazoa > Arthropoda > Chilopoda > Scolopendromorpha > Cryptopidae > Cryptops > Cryptops parisi. The sequence continues at coordinate 1,661 of JAQIWH010006944.1, forward strand.
AAGTCCCATTTAGGCCCAACTATACAAAGAATAGACCAATTTCAAGCGGCATTGGAACGTTAACGGTGGTGCCAAAAACTTAACAGCGCTCGAGTTTGTGAAAGTCTCCGTTTGATGCTTCATCTTTAACTGCTATCCCATTGTTAAGTGCTAACCTATTGATAGCTGATTTTGTTTTATAATTTAAAACGTACTAATTAACAATGGAAATTAAACCATTAGTTGAAGCACAATTCCCTGATGCAATGCAATATACTGTGCCATTAATGGTTTCCGACCAACTTATTCCTCAACTTTTGCGTAGAATTCATAGAAAACGTAGAATCTGATAATAGTTTAATACGTACTTATTTTCTACAATGTATATTTATCTTTCTGTTTTTAACATTGAGTGAAATGGAAATACAGTGACACCTATTAGAAGACGGTTTCTTATTTAAGATGTAAAAAACTTGTTTCCTCCTTAAGCAGTAATTTTTTAAAGTCCTTTTCTTATGATATTTCGGTCCAGTAAAGAACTTATTAAGTGGATTCTACTGTACACAGAATTCAAATTGCAAAAATAGTTTCTGAAGCGTGTTTATCCTCAAATAGTTAAACATTTAGCCTACTAATTGTAATCTTATTTTATTCATTGTATAAAATATTTTACATACGCGGTTTATGTCTCATTCGTTAGCATTTATTTTTCCCGATCTACAATGAACCTAAAGTACAGTATTTCATATAAGGTTAAGCTCGATAGCTGCAAATTTCTTTCTCACTAAATTATGCACTGTCATTGTGTTAGGTCGACAGCTGCGTTTATTAGCTGATATGAAAGGTTTTAATGACATAGAATGTTACTTTAATCAGGGACCAAATCATTTTCAAACTGGGATGGTTTTAGCGTGTCAACGCTTGTGGTGGGCTCGGCTAACAAACGGAGAAATTAATAACGGGGAGACTTTCAATGCAAACGAATGGGCACTGAAGGCAATTAACAGTCGAATGAAGCAGGGGTCGTGAAATTTGAAGATAATTTAATACATGAGGTATGATGGGCGAAAACCGCTGATTTCATTACTCCATCTTCTTTCTTCTTTATTTCTTTCGTTTAACGATATATCTTTGGGTATTTGTAGGTTATCCGGTCAAGAACCACCGATGGCGCTGCAGCTCGAAGATGGAGTGTTCTTGATCACTGTTTGGTACAGTTTGATTATTGTGGTAAACATGTACTTTGTGTTATGATGACAGATTATTGGGTAAGGTTAGACCTCAAGTGGAAATAGACCTAATCCAGTAACCCGTCATCAAAAACACAATAATCATGTGTCTTAACGTGCATGTTTACCACAATAATCATGTGTTTTAACGTGCATGTTTACCACAATAATCAAAGTGTATCAAACAGTAATCGATCAAACACTCCACCTTTACTGCAGCGCCAACAGTGGCACTTAACCGGATAACCCACAAGTACCATTTTTTGTTACAGTATACAGTATTCGTAGGTTAAAGTTCTGAAGAAAAAAGTCAAACCATCAAAGTGGAGTAGAAATGCCCATCAAATCACTACGTCTCGGTAAACGCAGAACATCTTTTTTATAATAGTTCTAGATCAAAGTAATATTTTTCAGTCATGTACCGATACCCTGATAATTGGGTGAACATTGGCCACGCGCAGTTTTAATGGGTACTTTTTATCACACCTCGTATTGCAGATTTATTTTAAAAATTAAAAATTTGTTAGCTTTTATAAGCAGTGCAATTGAATCAGTGAGTGCAGAAACAACATAAGAATTGAAATTTTACAAGATAGCAAAAAAAAACTGCGTCCCATCCCCAAAACATGAATGTTTTATGGTCAAACGTTGCAAACTATGTGCGTATATTAGCATAGTCATTTGTTTATTTCCACATCTGGTTGTGTTTGTACAAGGCGAAACGTAAAGTGAACTATATGTTGTTTCTGCACTCCATGAACAAGTACGTAGTACGTACGTGTTATTGTGTGTTCTTCATGCAATGTTTTAATCTGGACTGAATAACCTGCAAGTTACGATGCATATAGTGTACGATAAACTTGTTGAACGAGTGTTTAAAACTGCTACAACGACAAAAGTAAGGGTAAAGAATAAAAACATCGGCTAAAATTGAAAAATAGTCTCTTTCAACCACTGTTACACTAATCTCGGGACTGATGCGATTTTTTCACCCAATATGTGTCTATCCCAGACAAATCCATTAGATGCAAAAACATATATTTTATATTTTTGTGACTTGTTGTTTTTGCAATCACCGATCAATCGGAGTACTGTACTTATAGGCTCATATAACGACCACAACGCGTTTTGGCATTTGAGTTCGCCACAACGCGCAATTCATGTTGTTGTGGCCCTTTCAAAAAATGCACACAACGCGTTCTGACATTTTGACAATACGTATTTTGGCAAAGTGAAAATGTCCCATCGAGTTTTAATCGTTTATTCATGCTGCCATGATGCGACGTCATACAAAATGCAACCTCCGATAAAATAATTGACAACTGTACCTACAAATAAAAACCTTTATTTAGCGTTTTATTAAAATTAAAAAATTTGGAATATGACTTTCATTAATCGTGTTTTCTATTGAAAACAATACTAAACATTGTTGAGAGAACAATTGGCTATGCAATTTAGAATAATAAAACGTAAGATATGTCAGAACGCAGTCTGGGGGGGGGGGTTAATTCTTGCAAAACAAAACAATCAGTTTATTCATTAAAATAAAAGAAAACAATATTCAAGAAAAAATTTCAAGAAAAAAACCAGAAAGGGACCCGTTATTTTATGCGCTTATTTTTTATTATTCTAGTTGAATAGTTTAATGTTCTTTGAATAATATTATTAATAAAAAAAAAACACTGATTAATGAAAATTCCTATCACCATATTTTAACTTTGCCAAATACAGGTATTTATTTAGATGTGCAGTTGTCAATTTTTTTATCGCAGGTTGCATTTTGTATCACATCCTGTCATGGCTGTATTAATAAATGACCAAAACGCGTTGTGGTATTTTCACTTTGCCAGAAAATATTGGTCGATTTTCAAAGGAACAACAACACAAATTTCGTTATATGGTGAATACACCAAAACGCGTTATGAGTATTTTTAAGAAGACCACGACTCGAATTTCGCGTTGTGGTTGAATCTCAAAATGCGTTGTGGTCGTTTTTTGCTGTTGTGAACATCAGAATTTGCCTAACTTATATAGGCTACTGTATACCATGTCATATTCCACATCAATCGTAATGCATATTCCTATTTTTTTATTGTAATAAATGTAATTTAAACTTATTTGGATTTCTATTTTACCAGCTATTTTTTTGTGGTAATTGTTAAACAAAAGTAGAAACGTTTTGAACAGTAGCCAAACCATTTTTTATCCTTAATGAGGAGTGGCAAAGATGTTGAGTCAACATGTAACGGATGACAAGAATGAAGCAAGTGGTGAAAAGAAAGAGAAAATGATGGTGTTAGGACCTGAGCCAAAAAAAAAAAAATACTGGCCAGGCCGATAAGGATTTACACGGTTTGGTCGAAAAACGGTAATTCCTTTTTTCGTACCGTGTTGCTGAGTCCATTAGGAACGCTATATAAGGTGCATAGAAGCGGATCTTTCTTTCTTCCCACCTGATGAGAGACTGAGCAAGGTATTAAGAAGCGGTGCGCAATCTTCTCGCTTATTGGTCCCCCGGGAGGCCGCGGATCTAGTATTCGGCTATGCTCTGCGCACTGACGCGCTCTTTGACTCCTTGCAGCAGCCACCAACTTCACACACCCGGGCTAGAAGCTTCCTAACATTACTATTTATGCATTCTCAAAACGATGCTGGAATAATCCGACATGTTTAGCTAGTGTTACTAATGCTCCCGTGTTAAACTAGTAGGCTAAAGAACACTGACCAACGCTTGTTTTACAATATATAACGTAATGAGAATACAGTTAAGAGACTAAAATTTTTTAATTAAAAAAAAAGAACTACATATTAATACATTACGTAATAAAAATATCATTTCACACGAAATAGAATGGCCCACCATAATGCCTATTTAGAGTCACAAACATATTAATACCAAACAACTATTCTATCATAGCATTGCTACATTAATAAGAGATGGGTCAATAAAGAACTCCTGCATAATCAATAACTGACAAACTATCACACTGGTAAAATGATGAACTAGAACCGTGTTCATCGTTATACTCGTATAATGATGAACTAGAACCTTGTTAGTGCAAAACGTTCTGCTGCGTCATACATGGTTTAAAGTAATACTGGATTTAAAACGATTACAATAGTTAAACTACTCAGACAATGAAACAAGAACAATAGGAAACGATAGGATATGACAATGCTAGGAATGGAGTAAATCAACTGTTTTTTAAACAATAACATTAAAAAATTAGTATTCGTTAATGTTATATTTGATAACTAAATTTTCATGAGAACATTAATTATTATCTATATATTTATTTATTTATTTTTATTTACAACTAAACACTCAAATAAGCAAGAAAAAATAAAGTCAAATTATACACCTTGTAAGATGTATATAAAATACAACTGCATAGTCTGTCTGGATAGAAAGAAAAGGTAAAACTACAAGAATTGTTGTTGAATAATGCGAAAACATTTTTTTTTCTTCATGCATGCATGTTTGTTTGCCGGTTTGTCTCAAATGACAAAAAAACAGCTGAATATTTTTTTTATGAAATTTTCCCTAACATACGCTCATTGACCATATTGAAATCTTAATTAAGAAAAGGCATTGTGGAAGAAGAAAACTTGCGAACAACAAGTGGAAAATATAAAAGAATGATATAGGTTGTTATTCGCAAGAAAGAAAGAAAAAGAAGCAAACTCTAGATATTTTTAATGTCTATAATTCAGTTAACTGTCATATGAGTCAAATACAGTAGGTTTTAAAATTGAAATTTACGTTTAATATTTTGAAACATTGTTTGAAAAAAAAAATCATATACCAATATTTTCTTTTTATCGTGTATGTGCATGTGAGATGTGATGGTTGCCTACCTTGAACAAATCTGAACCCGAGAAAACTTTGCCTTAACAAGCGCATATAATTAGGCTTTCCTCGTGTTCCCAGCTTCAGGGCATGTTAGGTTTCAAGGGGAAAATCGGCTGCTTCGTTGAGAGTTTGGGATCCTCATTCCGAGGGCGAAAATTTGCTATTCATGGTCCCCAGTGTTCTGGAGCAGAAAAAATAAGACCGAAAAGAAACCAGTGCTGCATAATGAAAACTAGGTAGGGAACATTGGCGGTTGTATTAAAAAAGGAAGAAAAAAATGGGAGCAGTGAAAAAAAAAACTACAGCACCAAAGTATATTTGCAAGTTCCAACAAGTAAAGATGAGTATAAACCAGAACACCCTGGCTGACTTTCAAATTAACTATTTAGGAAAAGGATATGCTGAAATATTTTCTTCCCCCTGTCGCTAATGGTGTGAATTTGGTTATGGAAAGCAAACATAGTTTTATTTAAGAATTTGCATCATCATTGTATCAAAATTGAATATGCTGTTTCAATAAATTGAAATCGGCTTTACATTATCCATGATCACTTCACGATTATCGTCAGTGGTAATGTCGGTTCGGTCAGGCTCGCAAGGGTTGTTATATTCGTTAACTATATTCGGCTAATAAAGTTCAAGGATAGTTTATGAATTTACCTTTAGTTATGTATAATTTTCCTAAACAACCTTTGCTTTGCTCAGTAAACTCTTGACGTTTTTTTATCCCTAATGAAACAAATTTGAAATTTTTGTACATTTACGAGTATATCCTCCCCACAACGAGTTTATAGGCCCTTTGAATTAAATTAGATGTATTAAAAGTGTATTAAATTAATTTAAAAGATGTAATAAATTAATAAGGTGCATCTCACATTACTATTATATTATTAAAAAATTATTTTACCAATACAGTAGCCTGCAACTAAACTCTTTAAAAACAAACCGTTTGACTCAAAAATTAAAATATAAAAATGAACCTCTCATCAAAATTAAAGATCTCGGGTTCCAAAACATTTTAAATTGTACACGTTTATTATCACATATTAAGAGTCTAATTTCGAAGTGACATATGTATGTTTTAGGTAGGTATGAGTCTGTCTATGGACAGCACTAGCTAGGCCCATATATTAGACACAGTTTTCCATAATAATCTCAATATTGAATTTTTATAACATACAACGTTATGTCGGGCAAACCTTCAATTGTTGGCTATGTTTTGCACTTTTTCTATCGTCGAATCATTTAATTATTATGACATCAGAGAATTTGACGCAGACACTATGTTTTTCCCCTTGAACTTGCGGCTTCACTGCAATACTATACTAGTGACAATAAAACAATAAAACGTTTTCAGGAGACGTTGTTTCAAAATTAAAATTTAAAAAACTTTTAAAATGTATTTTTAACAGTAGCACTGCTCTACATGCTACGAAACAAACAAACATTTTAATCATATTTTTCCTGTCATCATTGATGGGTTTATTTCTAGTTCAAACTTTACGCGTGCCTGTGTGTGTGTGTGTTTGTGTTTGTTTTTGCTGCTGCACCTGCAAAACATTTTCTGACGGATTTTGGTGTGACATACATACATACATACATACATACATACAAATAAACATACAGACAAAGCAAATTATATTATTAAAGATTCCCTATATCAAACACTTGTTTAATCAATATTAACTAGATATCTAATGCAATCTATGGAAAAGCCAAAATACAAATTCTTTAACGTACATTCCTTTTTTCATTATTAATTATACACAGTGGCCTCTTACACGACAACGTTCTTAATCGAGTACTTTATGGAATCACTAGTAACACTAGTTAAAACAAGTTATATTAGAAAATCCCTGTAAAGTATTCAAACCTATAAGTTAAAACACCTGACAATTAGACAAAAGTTTAAATATAGCAATTAACAAAGTTTCCTAAGATGCATATTAGGAAATGTTAAATCGAACACACCAGTGAATTAGACCAATATCAGCGTCTAACCGGTATTTTAAAATTCACAATACCCGATAAAGAGCATCTGCAAAATAAGTGGAACATTTCGTTTCATATTTTCTTTGTTCCATTCGAATTCAAGTGAAATGTTCGAATGGTTAACTGCACTTGCAGCATTCAACAGCTAAAGCTGATCGATAGTGCAATAAGCATAGACTAAATTGAAGGCGCTGGCGTACCTTCACCATCACCAGGCGCCCGAGGGAGTTCCGCCCCCACATCAGACTAGCTCACTAAGTGGCACATCAGAAGAAGAAGCCCAGCCATCTCACTATAGCCTACAGCACTCGGGAGACTTCATCTTAACAGTACTGCAAAAGCATTTCCAACACAAAGAGCACCCAAGTTCTCTGGTACAGAAAAAAAGAAACAAAGATGGAAAGCAAAATAACTATTTGGAGCTCGAAAAGAGCTGGTTAAATAGCCCGTGATTACGGAAAGTGCAGCCGACTTCATCAATCTTGTTTTTGTTGTGACATCATATCTCAGTCGGTGCAGAGCAGAAAAGAAAAGCGATGCTTGGCATCAAGCTATCACGCAGATGCCTTTTATACCCCGGATGAAGAAGAAAATTGAATGCGCCGGAAATGGAGGACGGAGGCAATGGCTGGTTACGAACCGTCATCAAATCTTCCTTGCCCTTCGTTCTTAGTTTCTTTCTTTTACCTTTAATTTTTCTCTTTTTTCTTTTTTAAACAAGGAATCATTAAAATTATTTTTTTCAGATTGTTTTTCCTAAGAAAACACATTTATGTATGTGCTTTGAACAACAATGAATTGGAAAAAATTAATGACGATGATTTTGAAGTAGTGGCAATTATTTCGCGCCCAATCTTTTGGCGCGTTTAATGCACACGGTATCACTAAACTGATTTACACAATTTAACATGTGAATAAAACAGCCGCATTTCAAATATTATCTCCCAAAACCATACTAGATGTAAAAAATGGAACAACCTACAATTTTGTGTGTGTGTGTGTGGTGCCCGACTACAAAATTTAGATGGCGATACATCTAAACCTAAACTTAAACTTATTGTAGTAGAACAATCATAGAAATTAACCACAAAGAAATCACATTATTACTTAGTACTTAAATCAATTTGTATTCAGTTTTATTAAAGTGTTCAATAAACATGTTTGAAAATTTAATACCGGTAATTAATCCAGTATAACTTTAAGATGTGTAATATTAGTTTTACATGTTTTATTCAACTTTCATAAAACGCGTAATCTTTACAAAGACATTAACTCGTATTGCTAGGAAATTAGTGTGTTAAATTTTGCTGCTGCAAAATTATTTATTATAGCTTTTATGACGCAGTTATTTAATTTTATGTTGTTTTCTTTTCAGCATGTTTTACCAATTATATTTTCCAGAAAAATGCAAATATTACATTAGCAGCTCTTAACCAGTTCAGTGAAAAACATGATTAGTTTTCATTTATCAGCATGCAATCATTTTATAGATCATGTTCCAATCATTGTTTTTTGTTAATGTCTACGACCTTAGAAAATGAAACAAAAAAAACCTTGATGAAAGTTTTCGTCTTCAATTTCATTTAAATTCTATCTCGTTGTGCCACAGATAACACTTAACAATGGATTGATATTTTTTTTGTCAGTTGTTTCATTCCACATTTCACAAATAGTACTGCTGCTACTTCTGACTGCCATCACTTCTCACTGCTAAGTGAATAATCATTTCCAATAAAACTGGAAAAAAAATTTCACAACTAAAAAATCTACAATCGAATTTTTTATCGCTTCATACTTAACGATGAAAACCGATCATTTTCAATTTGAAAAACTGCATAATGCGCTTTGAGAAGTTAATAAACGTGTTAAACAGTGTTCAGTAACCTTACTTTGTGTTGTGGCTTTGTAAAGGTGTAGGAACAGAGGGTTAGTAGAATACTAAAAAAATGGTACATACAAAATAAATTTAAAAAACACAAAGGCACCACAGAACAAGGAATGACGACCTATGTGTTACCATTCAGTACGTTAAACCAACAGTGACGACTAATTAGAAAAGTTAACATAATAATCTGCATAACGCAGCACCGAATTTCGTTGTCTTTTAGGTTTAAAGTCTTACTAATTCAGAGAATTCTTTTAGCACTGCATTTTAGCATAGTCTAAGTAGATGTAGAATATACCTGTTATTGTCACATAATTCCATTAAATGTTAAAGATACGTAATATTGACAAAAACCCTTTCATTATGGTGTTCAGCACTGCAATAATTTTTCGTCTCTTGCTACCCTATTTCGCACTCTTTTCTATGTCAATAAGCGAGAGCCCCCACTTCCATTTCCTCGCGTCACCGCGGGCATCTCCATCTATTCATCGAGGACTCATGCTAATTTGCACCCGAACGTCTGAATGACGTCACCAGGGACGCATTCCCCTCGGCTCTGCCCGCGAGCCAGTGGTGCGGAAAAGATTGTAGGATCTTCCACGAAATGTTCGCCAACCGATGTCGTCGAGAGGACTTTCTGATTAATGGAAACGTTTAATGTAATTACGACATTAAATAATTACCCTGAGTTCAGCGAGGGTGTCAATGCCGAGTTCCGTTGCTGGCGCTTTACAATGACGACGACTCTTTTGCACGATTACCATCATCACTCATCGTTGCTAACACCAGAACCCTAATGGATCTTCATTTAGAATGCTTTTTTTTATACCTATACTGCCATCCGTCTTTTACGAAATGATGGCCCAACCATAAACATCCGCACCTTCCCCAGTACAAACTCCTATTTCAATGTTGTGTGTAAAAATATATAAATCTTATAACACACTAAACACAGTGATTAAAAACAAATATTACAATCTAAAAAAAAAACAGTTACTAAATAACAACCTTTTTACATTATCAGATTTTAGCATTACAGTCTTAATATTACATTACTGTCATTTAATATGAAATACCGTATCCATGGATTCGGTATCCACAGTTTCAGCTTTCCGCGGTTGACCTCGGTCCTATATTATGTGAAAAAATTAGTACAATTCATTAAATTTTAAATTGTGCGCAGCTTATTTATTTATTTATTCATTTATTCATTTATTGTATTATGCCTCTTAGGGGAAAAGTTTTATAGAATTTCTTGTTCATAAAAGTGCATACAAAATATGTTTAGAAATAAGTTTATTGAAATGGCAGCAATTACCTATAACAGTTGTCTAGATCTGTCACTGACGGATGTAGCTCACTAACGATCACTCTCTCTATAACGATGACGTAGTCACTACCTCTCACTAACGCTCACTAACGTAATAGTAATAAGTGAAATAGATGCTGTTCGACCGATTCGAGCCGAATTTGGCTCTACATTAATTCTGTTGCCAAGATAAAAATTTGAAAACATGTT
>JAQIWH010006945.1:0-12117 GCA_034695005.1 Cryptops parisi
TATTCATTGTTGCACAAGTACAATGCTTAAATTTTATTTTGCATATTTTTGCATATTTCAGATGTTAGTGCATAATTATGCATATTCCAGATGTTAGTGCATATTTTTGCATATTTCAGGTGTCACTGCATATTTTTTGCATTTTTTAGCATTCATTTCCCTAAAATTTCTATTTTAGTATTTATTTTCAAAAACTTTCTATTGTCAACCTAAGTTTTTTTTTTAAATTATTTTTGGAATTTCATGCAACAAGAAATTCCAAATTCAACAACACGGGAATAAAATGCTAAAAAAATGCTTTGAATTTTGGTGTTTTTGCAGAACATCTAGAAAACAAATTGCATATTGTCATGTCTACTGCATATTTTGAGCAGTTTTGTGACATTTTTCATGCATATTTTTATGTTTTTATAGCTTACTGTCAAATAAATAGCTTATGTTTTAGTTACTTAATTTTGCGAGTGTATTCTTTTGTTACGACTAAGTTTAAAAATATGATACAACTAATTTTTTTCTTCATTCTCTGTGCGCTAACTTACCACATCTCCACCCTCCAAGAAAAGTGAATTGTGGGATTGACAAAGCAACCAGGACGTGGTCACTGGTTCCCTAGGAACAACGCGTTGGGTCGAAGGTTAAGTAATGAAAACTTCCACCACTTGGGTGGACTGGGGAAAGAAAGTCACGTGATTACCACCCCCGCTTTTATTTACTCGCGTCACCTAATTGTTAAAGGCACAGGGTGGCCTTTGTTCGTGGCCAATGGAAAACTCTTAATGGAAAAGTCTCATTACACTGATGAAACTTTAGCCCCCTTTCTTCACCCGAACCGATGAAAGGTACGGCCGCAGTCAACTACTGTAGCTATTACAAGGAATAGTATTAGTAAAAGAACAGGAAAACAAAAACTTGTTTCGAGAGGCTTAATCTCGATCGAATGTACTTTCAACCGTCAACATCACAACGAATTGGAAAAGAAGAAGAAGAAAAAAAGAGACTCATCAATTAAATTCCACTAACATTTCACCCGATTTGGTTCGTTGCAACAAAAAGTTAATGAAATTCATACAGGGTGGTCCAAAAAATAATTAAGCTTTTATTCTGAATATTAAAGTAAATAATGACGAAATTAGAACCACCAATGAAAAGTCGACAAATCAACAAACAAATTCAATAAAAAATATAAGCTTCAAGATGAACTACAAGTTATTTATTTTATTTCAAAAATTCATTTTAAGTTGTCCCATTTTAAAAATTGAAAGGTCTGATTTAAAAGGGTGTTAAGTAATAATTTTACAATTTTGAGAAAAACGCGTTTAAAGATCTGAACTTTCCTTGCAGTCTATCGGTTACTTCACACTTCATGCACTAATATCTTTGCACACATTGTCGTTTTGCTCAAAATTATGCGTTAGAATTTCACAGTCGAAAATACTTGTAGGTCATTTTTGACAAAAATGTTACTTAACAACCTTTTAATCTCCTAAAATTACACAGTGATTCCAAACTTTTATATAAAGCACATTGAATATTAATCCACAAGATCTTGAGTCATTTAAAAATACTGTATACGGTAGAATTGTGTTATAGAAACTGGAAAATAAATTAAATATATACTGGGTAATAAAAAATCCGTAAACCACATTTTAAACTAGTTTTATGAAATTAAAAAATTAATCGCCCACTATTAAAAAACAAGTTTTAAAAAAATTATTTACATGGATTTAAAAAATCAATCAAAAACCAATTACAAATTAATTTAAAATTAATAGAAACCCGTTATTAATATTTTTGGTATTTTTACCCATAAATAAAACTCGTATTTTTGCTATGTTCCTAGGGGTAGAGGATTGTTTAAAACAACAAAAGTTTCTAAATTTAAATAGGGTGATCCAAATAATCAACTATGTCACATTAATTGCTGAATCATACAAACGTATACATCATCATTATTAAAATCGTTAGCAGATTTCCATAAATCCACAGTGTAAAAAACAATAAAAAATGTATATACTTCATATTTCATAACAGAATCACCCTTTCTTTATACACGTCTAATTTGAAACTTAATTCAAACTACTCGACAGCATAAACAAGACTGTCAATGAAAAATACAATTCACAAAAACAAAGCTAAACCATTTTAGAACACGTCATTTCACCATTTAAAAGAGCAACCAAATTTGCCAAGTTGTTCATCCATTGAGTTGTTCAAAACTATTCAACATTTCGTAAATAGCGTTTTCTGTGACAGGTTTTCCATACAAATCCACACGATCACCATTTAGCAGGTTGTGTTTTAAAACTTCTTCCTTAGTATTTCACCATAGAGAAACTCTCCTCCCGAACAAAAAAAGGTTGAAAGAGAAAGTGAACGTCTAGCAGGCTAATTACACTTTGGTTTTAAAATTTCGCTTTACAATAACAATGTCGTCAGTTGGGCATCCGCGCACTTTTGAATAGATTTCATTAGCAGTGGATGATGGTTTTAACGATCGGTCATCGTAGTACAAATAAAGAACAATCCCCTGGTCAACGTTACTCGACTTTTCTCTCTTTTCATCATCAATTCCAATAGATGTTGTTGGCTAGGTTTGATTTTAAAGGGGGAAGCGCCAAGTCATCACGTGAATTATTAATTTCGCATTAAGCTTTTATAGGACACTGAAATAATAAATTTCATCTTCGAGATCATTTTTTTGCATCGTTCTTGTGTTTCGATGACAAAAGTTTTCTGCAACACGAACTTTACATTGGTCACGAATGAAAATAAAAGTACAGACCAAAAACAAGAATCTTCGACACGTGTTTACGAACTCGCCTCGAATGGATTACTGTACTCCAATGTTGGCATCAAGTAAATAAATTAAGTAACAACCCTTCATAAAGTTTAAAGTTTAAAGTTCACTTAATTTTACCAACGATACTTTTACAAACTTTGGTTGATGACGAGTTTTTAACCGAATCGTGTCGTGTGGATTCAGTTTGGAGTTTGACACCACGGGTGCAGGTTTTCTCGGGGTTTTTCCGTTTCCTTCTGCAAGATAAAACCCTATTCCATCTTCTTCGTCCTCATCTCATCATCATTCCAGTAATTTCTGATTTAATAAATTCTGAGAGCCAAATGACGCAACCGTGAGACCAGTGCCCTCGTTAAAATCTCAACATTTACCTTATGAAACGGATTTTCATAAAGGTTTCACTACGAATGATCATTTTTTAAATTAGAATAAACATATTAAAAAAATAAATTTTTAAAATTATTGCGTATCGATGATTATAAAATTACACATCAATGGTTATAAAATCACACCGAAGATACTCTTTCGTGAAGCTTCGTTCGCGGTTGATACGCGCACAAACAGACCTACAAACAAATAAACATAAAAACAATTTTAACTATATACAATTGCACATTAATCAATCTTAAAATGCAATATATCCCTTTTATGTATTTTATTTTTTAAATTAAATATAAAAAAAATTGCTTTTTGACCATCACGTTTCAACGTTCATCAAATACATGAAAAACAAAGCATAACTAAGAAATATTTTTACTTGTTAATGTCCATTTTCCTGTACTATAACAACGACTTTATTATTTTATTCTATATTTGGAATAAAGAAATTTAAAAATTATTATTAAGGAAAATTATAAAGAACGTTTATTCTATTTTTTTATGCTTCTTTGTTTTATGTTCTTTATTTTTAACAAACGACTACTTTAACCTCTAAACAGGTTTTTCAAGTAATTAATTTGTCACATCATCTCAGTACGTATAACATTCATCAGCAATAGCTCCACAACTTTTTATTTGACTTGACTGGTCGTAAAAAAAGTTTCAACATGTTCCGATGTTTCAACGTCGTTTTTACTTATGTTCCAAGTATCGTACACACTTGAAATTTGGTATACTAATTCATCCCGCGTGATGATTTTATCTGTCAAATTTGGAGATATCCAGGTTGCGTTAATTACGATTTTGACAGTATCTAATCATCGGTTTTACCTGGTAAAGTGTTGCTTACGCTCTGATCCACTTTTTTTTTAAGTTTCTATTTTGGTTAGCATACAATCAGTTAACGAGAATAAAAAAACTGGCTGCAGCTTTTAAGTGCTCAAAACCATTAGATGTCGGGAAATAGAAAGCTGTTGATTGGTAGACCTGTACCCGGATGAAGCTGTTAGCGCTTGCTGTTGGTACAATACAAAACTTTAAATCGAAATATAAATATAAAGCAATATTTTGATTGGTTGGCTTTGGCTTAAACCGAGCTTGGTGTGGTAAAGTGTTGCTTACGCTTTGATCCGCTTTTTGTAATACTTTCAAAAACTCGGCTGACGCTGTTAGCGCCAGCTGTTGGTGAAATAAACAACTTTAAATCAAAATATAAATATGAAGCAATATTTTGATGGGCTGGCGATAAACACTTAATACTGTTGTTAATAACTCGAAATATAAATATAAAGCAATATTTAACATTTAATGTGCTACTATAGACTTTTTCTTAATTTCTGTTATTCTATTAAAAATAATTTCATCATTCACAAATTTAAATTTAATATTGTAATGGAAAGAGAAACACCATTTTTTTAAAATTAAAAGTTGAAATACTGCAACTGCGATTGGATATTGAAACGTAAAACTTATTGTTTCTGGACCTTGAATGAAAGGTTGTGCTTAAAAACGAAGTTTTTATCTTGTTTAGGTTATTTTTGTTTTACGTGACCATTGCGACGTAACTATGGAAGTCATGTCAAATAGAATTATTGAACAGATATTGAATTGGTAGTTCAATGTAGTATTATTAATTTTCCTGTTGTATAAGGCTAAACATCAATTGCTCTTTGAACATTAATTTAATGACCATCATTAATTTGACATTAACACTAATTTAATTACTATTATTTTTTAACCACTCTGTATGTTATTTTACACAACAGCTGTAGTCACTTTAAACATTGTGATCATTCTTAGGCATTATTGTACAGGGTGTGGCAATAAAATACCCACTCATTAAATCCCCATAAATATTGAAACGTGTTAATTTGTTGATTTAACATGTACTAGATGAAAATACATAAAATAGCTTTTAATGTAAACAAGATACATTTTGAATACATTTTTTCTATTTCTTGACAATTAAATATTCTGAATCCGGAGATGATTCCCATTCCGTTTTCTTCGTTTCTCTTGCATTGCCTTGCACTGCTTGCAAGCTTTGCAGAAAAGCCAATCATTTTAAAATCGTTCAATTGTTATCGTTTCCTGTCACAACGCAATATTTTGGTGTGACAAATGGAACGATTTATGAACCACTATGATGTCAGCTTCTTGCCAAACCAGTTTTCAAAACCGTAAAAGTTGTGAAAGTTACAATTTCAACTGCCACGCATCGCATGGCAGATAAAGTTGCAACTTGGACAACTTATGCGATTTTTAATAAATTTAGACAGTTTTGGATACTGTTTGGCAAAAAGCTGACGTCACAGTAATTCATAAGTTGCTCAAAATGCCAAACCAAAATTAGTATGTAAAGTTGTGCAGCGGAGATCAACAGGCAATGCAAATAGGACGAATTGGAGATCAGTTTTTGAATATTATGAAAAAACTAAACGAAAAGCGATATCCAAAATGTATCTTTATTATATTAAATATTTTTTATGTACTTACTTCCAGTATTAGTTAAATTAAAAAAATAAAAAATTTGTTAATTTGCACAATTCAATACTTATGGCGGATTAATAAGTGCATATTCCACTGCCGCACCCCGTATAAGATTGTTTTGACACAGTGAAATAAAGTTAGAATTAACATATTTATAGCATTTGTTAGGTTGGGATATTTTAAATATTAGTTTGTTAGGCACTTTCCGGTTATAGCGAGGCTTGTTTGATGTTGCTATTTGTTTGTACTTAATTATGGGTTATTGTGCAGGTTAGATTAGGAAAATAAAACAATATCATACGTTTAATACGTTTCTTTGATTTTCTTAACCTAACTTGCAAAATAAACCCATAACCAAGTAAATAAACCCATAAGCAAATAACATCAGACGAGCGTTGCTATAACTTCTAGAAGTTTTTCTTTATGCCCAGGTGCAAAAGAAAGAACCACGTGATGCTTCTTGTCCAATGGCTATAACTGGTGAGGAGGAGGAGTAGTAGAGTAGGAGGAGGAAGGTTGTGCTCTATTATTAGATATGATTATTGGTACCTTGGTACATTTGATATGAATTTAACATTGTGAAAAAGGAGTATTAGATCGTTTCTTTTATCGAAGCTATTGAATGTGACTGTTTGAATTTGGACATTGTTCAATTGGAACCACATTAAAATGAATACTGTATCCAAAATTCTACGATTAAAAATCATGAACTTTACAAATACAGGTAACTCTTTGTTTTGCAGACAAAGGTTGGAAATGCTGAATAAAAACAGAAATTTACAACTACTTCTGAAAAAGATGCTTAATGTGAACGATGATGATGATTCGATCAAAGAACGGTAAGTTTACTCAGTTATTTTGAGTATGTGATGTAAACGTACCAGCTGTATTAAATACAGTATAGTCATTTATAGTTTCAATGGCTTTGCAAACGTTGCTGTCGTTGGCTGCTACTGTAATTGAATGCACGTTTAAGTATATGCACCCCCCCTCCTTTCTGACCTTCAACAAAATAATATATTTCACATTAATAATATGTTAATATTTTAATTTAACGTGTATTACATGTATTTATTATTTTTATCTATTTTAGTGCCCCAATTTAGTATTAGTGATAACCAAGGAGGGTTTTTACTGATGCTAAATTTCATAATTTAGCATTAGTAAAACTAAAAACCCAAAAATTCAATCAAAAAATAAAAAATTGCTAAATTGCTGTTTTCACATTTTTGTTAAAACATTTCTTTAAACATCTGTATTACATTCACTATGGTTGTGTTAATTTTATTTACTATTATACAGGTCACTTTTTGAGCTTTTATTTTTCTGTTTGTTCAATGGCATGAAATTTTGCACTGTAGTCACTTTGGACTGAGAATTTTTAAATAAAAAATGAATATAAAATAAATCTTCATATCAACGACATAAAAGTTTAAAATAAATTAATATTTTTACAGAAAAATTAAGGCATTGTATACTATGCTGAAAATTCATTTTCAAACGTACTCAATTTTTCATTTAAAGATTTAACGAAAGAAAATTGTTTTGTAATTACAAAATTATATAAACACATTTATTTTTGCTGCTTATAATTCATTTCAGTGTTTCTAAAAAAGTTATTTTTTAAACTTTGTAACCTCGTTTGTTTATTTAATTGATTATACTCTAAAATTTTAAAAAAAAAATGTTTGAGTTTAATTTACTTATTTTTTATTTATTTGTAGCCTATATTTTTAATTATTTTAAACACATGGACTGAAAGTTGTTAATTTACTTTGAAAGTTCAGTTAATTACAAACCTGATTTGAGGGGGGGGATAAGAAGCCTTAATGTTCTGCGTACAACTGGCTGTCATGAGTAGCGAGCATTTCTGCAATACGATCATGTATAACTTAAAACTAACTTTTAGAAAAATAATTATTGCAACACAGAAACACACAGAACAAACATAAAAAATTGTTAGAAGAGAGAGAATCTTTTAACAGGGGCACTTTGAACAAATTTTATTTTACCCCCAAAATAAGCTGAAAACTTTTTGAAGCAATTGTTGCGTGATAGCAGATGTACTCCATGTATTTCATTAATGGCCTATGTTCAGACACAGACCACATGGTGTAAATTTTTCATTTTCAGCCGTATAAACCAGATTAATTTGGAGTCACTTTTAAAAAATTTCAAAAATCTGGGAACATCTTTGCTTAATTTAAAAATATTGGGCAAAAAAGCACAGTGCACATACAGTATATTTCTTCATATTTTCAGCAGTTTCGTTTCGTTTGTTCGAAACGTATTGACACAACGTTGACCTTTTCCTAAAATATAAGATAGGAAAAGTTGCCAATTGAGTGCTCTATCATTACATGCAATCAACAATACATACATTTTAACTATCAATTAAGAAGTCACATCTATGGTGTGTAAATTGTTTTTGTTTCTTTACTTATTTGGGTGTACAATAGAAAATAAAACAATAAGATTAGGGCAACGTTTGAACACATGGTCTGCAATAGCCTTACATTTTAAGTTATTAAATATGCTACATCATTATTTAAAATGTATGTAGACATCAATTTTATGCTCATTTTAGAACATAACAAGGTCAGTAAGTTAGAAAGTATTTTGTTTATTTTTGTTTTCTCTATTTTGTCTAGTAATGTGGTTTAAGGAGCAGAACTTAAAATTTAAAACTCATTTTAATGTATAAAACATTTCTGTTAGACATTTAGTTTATATTAATTTTATGTTTCATGTAATTATCCTAAAATTTAGATAGATACGATTATTTGAATGAAAACGTTAAAATTATAGGCTCTTTTCAAATGTATCTCAGCATTGTTCAAAATTACCCTCACACTTTTTCAAAGCTACCTCCTGATGGGGTAGCAATTTGAGCAAATTTTTGAGCAAAATGTTTTAGTGTTTTTAGCATATATGAACTTAGAAAAAATTATAACACTCAAATACAATTAGAGAATAGTAATGAACCACCAGTGATTAAAAATCCTTTTTAAGCATACTCTTTATATACTAGCATATAGCGTCTGTCATATTGGTTTTTAATTAACAGCATAAGCAGTGATACTCGATACACTAAAGCACAATAAGGACCCGTGCCATTTTTATCCGTGCGTGAAAAATAAAATAAAATCGGACGGTTTGCCGTTCGTGTTTTTTAAAAAAAAAAAGTATAAAAAAATAAATGTGAGAAAAAAAATAAAACTATCCGCGAAATCTTTGTTTTCAAAGATGCTCCCCCATAAAGCTACACGTTGAAGCTGTTTAAATGTCAAATCTACAATGGTTTGGATGAATCAAAAAATAATTTGCACTTACGCCTCGTATGAATATTGTAAAAAAAACAACAAGCTATAAATTCAAACTAATTATGTTGTTCTAAAAATACACCATTCATTTACTTTTAAACATAGTCACCCAATGACTCTAACAACATTTATCTGAACGTGGTTATTAACTTTTTGATACCTATACTTTAAAACGTACTGTATCGGTACTCGTAAACATAGAAAACGATTTCTTCATTTTTATACTAGCGGTACTCGCGGCTTCGCTCGCGGTCGTTTTAAAATTAAACAATTAAAACGAGAATAAAAAGCTTGAGTTTAACCGAAAGTTTATTAAATCCAGAGTGTGGAGTTCAAACTCGCGATAATGCTGTCGTCAACCATCGCGCGCGGACTATGACGTACCACTATCGTGGTTCGTCATGCGCAGGCGCAACATCCGCTCCACACTGCTCGCAGCACAAAGTTTATAAGATATCGTGATTATCCGAGATTAGCTATTGAAGCCTACAGTCAATCTGAATAAAACTTACTTACTATGTTATCTGGGACCTCTAATATGCTAACAAAAAATTCAAGTTAATCGGATCAGTAGTTTTCGCATGGTCGAGTCACAAAAATGCAGACGGACTGTATACATTTATATACATTGATATATACATTTTTATATTAGTAGGATATGCACATTTTAATAAGAATAGGCCAGGTCTAGGCATGTGTAAATCACGTTTTAATCCCGCCCATCGGGTAATGCCCCTCCCCCCTGTAATGGCACGGGTCTACTTCTAGTACACTATTAACGTCCGATTATGCGATAAAAATTAGTTTTATGAACACCCATAAACCCCAATTAGTTCAGTTAATCATCGTTCTACTGTATTACGATATGATGTGATATGCTACGCAATTTGTCCTTTTCACCCTATGTGTGTGTTGTGCCATGAATCTTGTCCTACATTTTGCCATCGTCTTTGCTAGATCCGCAAATTTTAAGAAATGTATTGTCACTGTATTTTTGTTTATGCACTATTGGTCATGCATGTTAGAGCATAAAATTTTGTTAACAGACCCAGAGATATTTTTACTAAATCTTATAACTCATATTCTTCAGTATTTATTTACAATTTTTAGGAAACGAACGTGCTTGTTCAATGCAGGAATGTCCCACAGTTGTGACTATAAAGATGTTCTTTCTGCACTTGATGATCAAAGTTATTGGAATTCTGGTAACAGCCCAGGCAGGAGGCGACGATCACCTTCCAACACACTTAATAGTTCCTCTTAAACAATTTCCAACCCTCGCTGATGCTGTGTTAATGTGCACTTGAAAAAGCCACCAATAAATCATGCATAATACTCCAGTGTTATCACTATTCACTTTATTAGACTTTTCTTGCTATATCTTTATCTTTCACGTAGTTATTTGTTTGTTTTTTCTTTTTAGTGCAGCCAACGTTTATGAATGTTTAATTCACAAGCTTTATTATTAAATTCAACATTTTTTAAAAAATAGTTCACTAACAGTTATTTTTTTTTCTTTTATTCATGTTTGTAATCGTCTTGTGTATTTTATACCATTGAATTGCTTTCACTTTACAAAAACTTACTTTTGTCAAAATGTGACACAAAACTTGCTGTCGTTTTTTCCTTGTTTCCTTTTTTGGCATATGGTGTTGTTGTTGTTGTTACGTGCTTATTTGGCAGAAAACGAGGGTGTTTAGGTTTGCCGGGTGCTGGAGATCTTTGCGACGCTGATAACGCTTACAACCAAGCACTGGATGGCAATTACATTTCGTCAAATCAGTCACCAGGCAAGCGAATCGTCAGTTTTAGCAAAATCCGAAAAGTGCTAGGAGAACGAGGATTCGCCTTATTTAAGCGAGGCTGCAGCGTCAACAATCCGGGAGCCTGCGATGGATTTGATGCTGATCAAGCAACAGGAATTGGAATGGATCAAGATTATCACAACTCAAACAACTCACCTGGCAAATAAACACTACGGTAAGTCTATATAAACTTCTATTGAAGTTTGTTCATGTTTTTAAATTTTTTCTAGCTCATGATACCTCTTATTCTAATCGATTAAAATATATGCTCGTACAGATTGAATCCATATTATAAATAAACTCTCAATCTATGGAGATGAAGATATGCCATTTGCAAGGGTGTTAGTTGTGTGAGAAACATGTATGGTCAATTTTTATCAGCGTCACAACTGTAGCTGTAAACGAATTGCTGTGTTCATGGCTAACAATAATGTCCTCTTAAAACCTTAGAAAAATATAACTAAGATTATTTATAAAACTTGGGTTTTTTTTTTTATTTGGAACACACTGATGATGAAAAAAATTGTCCAATTAAAATTTGATCTTAGGTTGGAGGAGGTGGAAATTACAGTATACTGTACATTGGGACCTTATAAAAAGAATGTCCAATCCATATCTATATACAGGATGTTCAATAAATATGTCTGTCTACATATGTCTGGCTACAAACTGTCTACAGACGTCTAAATGTGTCCAATTATGTCGACATACGTCTACCAACATAAGTCAAAATACGTCTGTATAAGTTTGTATACGTCTGAATACGTTTATGTCGCATACGTCACGTATGCGACATACACGTATGATACGTATTGTAGAGGTTTGTTGGCATACGTTTACAATATTCTACATTGGCGTACTTAAGATTTTATACGTCTACATAGATCAACTAAGTCGTCTACATAGGTCGACCTGGACGTATGTAGATACGTCTATGTTGACCTATGTAGACGACCTAGGGATCGATGTTGATCTATGTAGACGTATACAAGCGTATGTGGATGAATACAAAGCGTTTATAGACGCGAAGAACAAAATGGCCTTATAACTTGGAAAAGTTTTGGGTGGTTTAGTTTTAAAACAAAAAACAATTTATGTTAACGGATTAACGGATTCGTTAACTCCCATTACATTGTTAACGGATTAACGAATTAACGGATTTATGATTAACAAAGTTAACTTTTTGGTTAACGAATTAACGATTAACTGTCTCATTAACTGTGACCACCTTTGTCTAGACGGGACCCCGCGGTGGCCTAGTGGTTAGGGTATCCACCTCCGGTACTCTAGTTGGTGAGTTCGCCTCCCACTCGTGCCGTGT
>JAQIWH010006946.1:0-12116 GCA_034695005.1 Cryptops parisi
GAGAGTGGCTCCGGATGGACCGTCGACTCTTCGGCGTGGCACTCAACTCTGCTTTCTGGTGGTTCGTCTGGTTTACTAAAGATAGTTAGTCTCAGCAAGACAGTGGTCGGGTGACAACTCCCTTAAAACTCGTGGTTCCTACGCTTTTATTCGGTCGCGCCATCCCCTCTTGTCTGGTGCCAGGTCACCGCTGCTCTGTCGTCCAGTTGGTCCTTTGCTTAACGAGCGTCTGCCATTTCTCTCTATCATTCGCCTCCACGTGTTTCGCCCGGTCGTCGACACGGTAAGCCGTTCTTCTGCTTACTTGTTTTTTGACCCCTTTCCGTATTCTGGGAACCCACTACTCTTGAATTTCCTAGCCCCGTTTTTCCTTAATTCCCGGATTTTGTCTAGACTTTCGTCTATTAAATTTCCGCTTTTCCCGTTAGGCCTAAAATTTAAATTGTTTACATTTCTTTTATTTTACAGATTTCCGTCCACGCCAGCTTCACCTGATGACTTGGTTGACTGTGGGTACCCGGCCGTGTGCCACTGTTGTGAGCGAAGCCCTGCAACCGACTCGCCCCAATAAAATTTATTTTTTTTGAATGTCCGCAAAACACCATTTTGTCGTTATTTTCTCTTGTTATTGGTTTTTCGTTTGTCGTGCTTTTTTTTTTCCTTTTCCACCAAGGTCGCCGTATCACTTCTTTGTCCGGCTGGTATACCAGGTAGGTCCGACGTCATGGGTGAAGAATGCCATGGTCTCCTTTGTGCCTTTGTTGGTGCTGCAGTGCTTGCCCCTTCGGCGACCGGAATGCTGGCTGTTGTCCGCATTGTGTCGTTCCTTCCTGGTCGCGCGTCACAAGCCACTCCTTCCCCCATAGCCACTTATGTACAGGTGCAATGCAAAAGTCCAACACTTTAAACAATTGATGACAAAAACCTTTCAAAATAAAGCACTTTACAAAACCAGGCATATCCAGCCGTATGAACTTGAAATTACGTTAAAAGAAATTGACCTAGCAATTACAGCTTCCGCTCTAACTTTGAGCACCGGTAATCAAAACGAGAACGTTATGCCTAAGCTAGTGACCCTTTTAAACTAAGATGTATCCGGACTCGAAACACAGCGTGGGCACGTCGGGATTACTAAATTAGAAGATAAACTAGGCGAGCAACTTGTTAGCGCGTGCGTAATAGCAGCTAAAAACTGGGATTTAATACTTGGTTATTCCGTTACATAAAAACTTGTTACTCTTACTACAAAACTTCAACTAAACTAAACATTTCTACAAAAACTTGACAAAAACAAATACATTTCGCAACATCGGTTCGTAACTCCAAAAACAGCGCAAAACATATCTACCGACATTCAGGAAGCACGTTTGGTTTGGTCATCTGTCTGCATGGAGTCTGGGATTCGTCGGCCTCTGAGAGGGGAGATGTCTGCTTCGAAAGTGTCCCGGGCAATTCTCGCGCTTTTCCTCACAAAAACTCCCATTTCACATAAAAAATGCCTACGTTTTTTCCCGCCAATCTTTGATTGGACGCTCAAACTTAACCGCGCATCTGGACACTATAAACTCCGTCCACTCCTTCGTCTTAAAACGCCTTTGCGCTATCTCTGGATAACGCTGACCGCAAACTCGGCGGTGAGCCCATCTAAACTTATACAATTTGTGACTTTTTATGGCACCAGTTTTCGAGCTTTATGCCTTATCCCTCTTCATACTTGGACAAAGGCCCATTAAAGTTAACCTTGAATTTTCCAACAATTTTAACTTGAATTGAAAAACTTTCTATGAAACTTATAACCAAATTGAACTGAAATAAACCCAATGACCGAATAATGAAATGAAACTTATTCTAATGTTTTCAGAGAAAGCTGGAAACTGCACTGACAACATGTGTGGGCGGGCACCGGTATCGTTGTCCGGGCCTGCGGCTCACGGCTGCCTGTCCTCGGCACGGCCTACACGCACGGCTGCGTCGACTAAGGCCGATTGTAAATTGAAAAATAAACCTGTCATTTTGACTTGTACCAAACTGTTCCTAATTTGTACACAAATCCGCAACAGACAAACAATACGAAAACAGAGCATGCTGAATGAAAATACACATGCAAAAGTAGGTAGGTAATTAGGGAAAAGTGAGGTGCGCCAACTGCCTAAGGGCGTGTTATGTGGCACCCACTGAACTTGTCATGAAACGAAAGCAAAAACTGGTCAGGGGTATAGAGAGAGGCAATCTAAAACAGGGAGGGAAAAGACAACAAAGGAAAATACAAGAACAACAGAGAAAAACAAAGGCAATCAAATTCAATCCTCAAGACCAGACATAGTTAAAAAACGGATTATGCGACACACCATATTGGGTCTGTTCCCTAATGCATCCAGTCTGGTCCAGTGTGTGACGTCACCATGTTAAGCTACTCGAACTGTACAGCGTTCACCAGTGCCATTGTTGAACGTGGAAGGAAGGTGTCGACGAACCATGGGTGTGCTGGCATGCACGTGGAGAGAAGATACTAACCACCAGTGCAGGCGAGAAGGGGGGGGGCGAAATACATTCAGCCATTCATAGAGGTTGGAGGCAGGTATCCCACAATCCAGTGGTATGTTTGTAACGAGTAAGGCAATCTTATGGGGTACGTACAGAATGTCATAAAGTACAGAGCATGTCATGATAAATTAATTGTCAAGAAGGTTAACAAGGAGTCTGTAATAATTGCTGATTGTTTCATTTATGTATGGAATTGTTTCGCGGTTCTGTTCCTAAAGTATAATTGGAAAGGAGGTGAATAGGAAATAAAACCAATAGTGTTATACTGTCCATTGTGTTGCGTATTCTTCTATATTCTGATAACCTCGTGGATTGTCCTTCGGGAGAAATCCACGTGCTCCGGATCCGAACCGGGTTGGGTTCCCTGTATATGTATGTATGGTTGCAGCGATGAATAAGAGCTGTGGGTTAAGATCGTGCATGCGTAGACAGGGTGCCTAACAAAGCATTGACACGAAAATTCTCTCATCTAACAACAAAGTCATAGATCTAGTCACCTAGCTCGAAAAGTACTGTACTGAATATTGATACAGAAGTTGAAAATTTTCTTAAACAAATTGGAATTCCAAGCAAAGCAGATTATAGGTATTTCTTTTAATTGGGTAAAAGCATTATATTAATATATGATTGATACAGTATATGATGATTACAAATAACGTTTTCTTTTAATTTATATTCTCTTTTAGTTGACAAAAATTGATTAAAAAGTTAATAAATACTAATACAATTTTATCAAACTTTGTGTCATTGAATTGATTTTATCTCATTTTGCCAAGATCTTTAAAAAAATGCAAAAGTTTTTCAACCACGGGTTTTGGAGAGAAAAACCATCTTACATTATTGTAAGGATTTGTTAAATAGATTGGAAACTGCTAGAACAGCAATCAAGAAATATAACAAAGAAAATGTACAGAAACGAAATAAGTTTTTTAACAAATCCAGGAGATATACGAAATTTAAAGTGGAAGATTTGGTACTAATATGGATCCCAGACTGTGAAACAAACGCAAGTATCATTAGAATTATGTCAAATGTAAACTACCTGGTACAAGATCTTCAAAACAAGAGAACGAAAAGGGTGATCCACCAAGATTGTATCAAAAAAATATTTCCCCAAAGAATCTTTGGAAATGCCTGTTAAGAATTTGAAACAAGATTCATAACCTACAACAATGCAAGCTAGTTAAGAAGAGAAGGAATGATAACAGAGTTTCAACAGAAAAAGAATCATAAGGGGGAATTGCAATGCACCACAAACTCAAAATGAGACCAGTGGCACAGAAGGGTACAATCTCAGACCTAGAGAAAACCTAGACCAACTGGGATCTCCTGAGGGGAGTAATCTCTACTAATATATAAATGCGAAAGTCTGTCTAAGTTTGTGACTCTACCATCCAAAAACTACTGATCCGAATGACTTGATTTTTTGTCAGCATATTAGAGGTCCCAGATAACATAGTAAATTCCATCCAGATTGAATGTACGCTTCGATAACTAATCACGGATAATTATTCTTATAAGCTTTGTGCTGCTGGCAGCAGTGTGGAGCAGGTGTTGCGCTTGCACATGACTTACCACAATTGTGGTATGTCATGGCCTGTGTGCGATGGTTGAAACCAACATTGGGTGCGAGCGCAAGTTTGCACTCCACACTCTAGATTTAATAAACTTTTGGTTAAACCCAAGCTTTTTCGATTCTTGTTTAATTGTAAAATGACCGTGAGCAAAGCCGTGGGTACTGCTAAGTTAAAATATTTGTAAATAGCTTAGTTAAGTTTAAGTTTTCGTTTTTAAGTGAATATCCAGGTTTTAGTTTGAGCTGGCTGGAGGAGGAGGCAGAAAGGGGGAGGGGGATGGCAGTCTGGCAATGGCATCACCACACCAGCAGCACAGAGAGTAGCTACCAGTGGCGACTCCGTTCGGGAGCAAAGTGAAACAAAGGAGGCCAGACCAGGCAAGCAGACGTTAAAAAAAACAAAGAAACCAGGGGTATCAAAACCAGGATTCCGATAATTTTTTCACAGTATTCAAATACTGGTATTCGATTAGAAATACCGGTATTTTGGTATTTCAAACTAGAACAAGAATAAGAATGAATATATAAAAAGGAACAGGAACAAAATTGCCCAAATATATCTGAACAATTTATCTTTTAACATTCTAACACATGACATATTGTATATGTGCTTGTTGCATATCAAAACAATGAGAATCAACAATGCAGATTGTTTATGATAAAATTAAATTCACTGTTCATCTAGCACACGACACAAACTTTGGTAAACAGCTCTTAAGTCTTGATATAGTTAAAACGAACAATATTTTTAAAAATAATACGAACAATATTTTTATCTTTTTAATTTTTTTATTTTATTTGTTAGACACTTGATTATTTCAAGTTTCAATATATAGTTTCTTAATTGAAGTTGAAAAAAGAAGTATAAAAGTTAACTACATATCGATTCTTGTTCAGATATGAATACAATTGAAGAGCTTATTTCCAAAACGTCTTAAGTTCTTGAAATACAATTTTTTAGAAAGCGGTTTTTATTATTCACTTGACCATAATCTTTGCATATAAATGTGGTGTTTGAAAGTGCATTTCAGTAGGAAATACTAAATTTTTAGTTTTGAAAATAACATATTTGGAGTCACAACGATGCACAGAGAGTTTTCAGAGCCTCTTATCAAAAGTAGGTTTAAGACGTTTTGAAAATAACTTCTTCAATTGCTTCATTGCCTAATCTTAATTTCAGAATATGTCTGAATTGTTAGACTGTTATTGTACAGTTTTGGTTCGATAAACCATATTAAATTAAATTCATTTTATGTACTTATTTACTTCAAACTCAATAAATCTTTAACAAAATTGTTGATTATCGTTTACTTATTGATACAATAAATGCTCGTCATGGGAATTTTTTTTTGGTGTTTACTTAATTATATTAAGAGAGAGTTACTGTGTTATACACAAAGTAACAATATACATTTAAAATTTAAAATATATACTTTTTTTTCTAAAGTATCGGTATTAATACCGGGAATCCGATATTAAAATTAAATTATACCGAAATACCGGTATTGAAGTTACGGGCGGTATTGAGATCCCTAAAAGAAACAAAGTAAATCAAGTGCCGAGTCTTGGGTTTGCAGAGGAAAAAGCCAAGCAATAGTAAAAGGGTCGACGACCTTAAAGTCACAAAGGTGTCGAACCCTGATTTACTAATTGATAAGACGAAATTGTTGCAGCAGACTTCGCAGACAACAAAGGAGATAAGAGAAACATGGAGTGTGAGAAGAACGATTCTTTGGCCAAAGTATAGTAGCCATTCAGCTTTTTCATAATGGAAACTTGTGTTTCAATTCCACCATGGTGTTTCAGTGATAGACAAACTTTAATGTGCGAACGATTTACTGAACTAAATCAATATCTAGTGAAGAAATAGACAAACAAAATAGAAAGTGTTCTCGTTACAAAAAACGAACATGGTGCCCTTTTATCAAAGCAACTTTCCTCTCTCCAGACCTTGCCACGAACCTGAGTTATTGATAATATAAGTTGATAAGCATTTCTTAATTTTAGGTCACTTATAAGTGGTTATTTTTTTTAACTGTTTATTTTCATTGTTCCTTCACATTCATCATACAATCATTTTTTTGGAATTAAGGGAAATTAGTGGTGAAACGGTTTCCTTTTTATATCACCACCTGAAAAAACTCTCATTAAACATGCCATATTCAACAAAAAAAGATCAATTGGTCTGATTAGTCTGCCAGACTAAATTACAATAAAGTTTAGTCTGCCA
Organism: Cryptops parisi; assembly: GCA_034695005.1. Taxonomy (NCBI): domain Eukaryota; kingdom Metazoa; phylum Arthropoda; class Chilopoda; order Scolopendromorpha; family Cryptopidae; genus Cryptops; species Cryptops parisi. The sequence continues at coordinate 6,351 of JAQIWH010006946.1, forward strand.
GACTTAATTACAATAAAGTTGTTTATACACAAATTTCATTAACATAGTACATTCAAGCATGAAAAAGTTTGAAACGAAAATTTAGATAAGTTGTACAGCATTTTTTAATATTCTTAAGGGAGTAAATTAGCTCTGCAAATTAGCAATGGGTAGTACATAGCTAGTTTATGAGAATTATTGGTGAAGGAAGTATTTATTTTATTGACATTTTTTATAGAATCAAAAACTTTCAAGCCAGATATCAAAATACTTTTGAAATTAACTTTTGTTTAAACTTTGGAACAAATGTGTATCTTTTTGTATTATAATAAAATTAATTGTTTTCTTGTTCTCCTCTTTCCTCTGTAAGGTTGGGAAAATTTTACAAAATTACCATTTGTTTTATTACATTCTAATTTTAACTTGCATGAATTTGTTGAGTGTAATGACTAATTATGGCTTTTGGACGTTTTAGTAAACAATCACAAAAATTTAGGGACCCTTTTTTTATTTTTTTAGCATTACAAATGGAATAATTTTGACTATCAGTAATTTGTTGTACTGAATTTGGGGAATGTTGAACAAAGAATTGTTAAAATATTTGTCACTTATTGAGGTGATGACAACTGCTTTCTACACTTTGAAGAAAATAATTCACAAATGTTTGATTTTTCACAAAAGCAAAAAAAATTATATAAATTTGGGGGTCCCATGCAATTAAGATACACTAGGCTAGTGGTTCCCAACTTTTTTGCTTGCAACCCATAATCTTTTAACGCGTGCCGTACAAAATTCAACATAACATGATTAGTATGGAATCTACTTGTACAAGTGCATTGTTTTATTTTTTTCCTAAATTTCAGGCTTAGGGCATTTTATCAAACATTTATCATGGCCCATTCAAAATCTTTTGCAACCCAAAGTTGGGTTGGGAACCTAGGGTTGAGAACTAAGGCCTTCGGCATATGCAAATCCATATTTTGTTTATCATATAACAGTCAAATGATTGAATGGTATACTTTTCATTCAGAGCTATGTGAAAAACGTATTTGAAACATTTCAATATTGTGTATGCATCACAACTCTGATAAATAGTTCTATTCAAAGAAAATAAAGGCTTTTCATATTTGTCATTTTATCGTAATTGGGTAAATTTTAATCCAATAGTATAATTTCTTGGCATGTATGTCAGAAATTAGGGCAAGTTGGATTAACATCAGCTCTTAGCCCTATACCAAATCTTGTACATAGTAGTTTCCAATATTTCCATCATTGACAATGCACACAATCCTATGAAAAACCCTAAACTTCCACCAACATCGCCTAATAACCATGAAAAGTCGTAAGACAATCTTTCTTCTACAGATTCGATTACGTTTTCGCGATAAGACAATACTATTATTCCACTATCACGATTGGTTTCATTGTAATAGTTTATCATTTCTTTTGATAATTGTATTTCTTTTTCTCTGTAAGCATATACAATTCGCTGGCATTGCTTAGGACAATTACAAGTCCTTCCCTTATGAATTCCATGTTGTCTAATAATTTTTTCTGTATATTCCCAGTCACCAATCGTATCACACATTGGTTTAGTGACGTTGAAATATGGCAGTCTGTAATGCAAACCATAAATGCATCTATAACAAATCTCTATTAATGGAAACTTTAGTAGAGCAAATACTTACCGGCATTTGGCACTTTCATCAAGCTTTTTCAGGAAACATTTTTCTTGGCATGTCAGTGCAAGGTGTTCGGAGCATGGTGTATCTTTCCGGTCGACGTGTTTAAACTGTTGTATAAAAATTTGGATTGATAAGGATGTGTATGGTTAAAACAATTAACCTGAAATGGATTGTTTAATAAGAAAATTAGTACGGTCCTATTAAACTTGACACAGCTGGTGCTGACATTTGAAAACCCCGTGAATGCCAATTAACATAGTTGGTCTAATGTGCAATGTCAAGTCAATGTAATCGAATGTTCTGTTTGTGGAAAAACCTAAGTACTTTATTATTTATTTATTTAAGTTAAGTAAAAACGATCTAGAGGTATCATGACAGGTGACATAGTACAAAATAATACACACAATAAAAAATTGTCAATAAAAAAATAATGTATAAAATATAAAAGGGAATAAGGAACACGTAAACTCATACAACAAATGCTCGAAGAGACATTTTCAAAACAAAAACAATCATATAAACATATAAAAAAATTATAAACTAAATAAATTATACAATTTATTTATTTAGTAACAATTTATGAAGAATGTTTAATTCAAAATATTATGATTATTGCAAAACTAGATGAAGGCCAGCCAATAATAATGGGAGAAAACAAGATACAGACTAGAGCAGCGGTGCACAACTGGGGGTAGGGTATGCCAGATAATTTTCTGAGGTTGTAGGTGAGGTTAAAGCGCTGAATCTTCGCAGTGCTGCCACGAGGTACGACCCCCAGGTTTAGAGGCATTAGGTATAGAGCTCTATAAAATATCAGAGACTTCCTGGGTGCCACTCACAACATTGCTTTTATGGGTGCTAGAGCCCCCATAAAAGCAAATGTCCCCAAATATTTACAAAGTTCCTGACTGTACAGTTGATGTTTTTATATATAATTTTACCACTAATCAAAGGTGAAAGTATTATAAATTTAGTTTATAAGTAAATCTCGATATCACCTGCCGAATTTTCAGTGTCACTGTTTTTTTTGTTTTCCATGTTAATGAACTGCTCATCATTGCTGCATCGTAAACATTTCTTTCATCAGGGCGATGGAGATAGAACTTCAGTAGAAAATTAAAAAAATTAACCAAATTATACGTGTTTTTTTTTTGTTTCTTTTTTTAGATCTAATTAATTAATTTTCGTAGTATTTTACTTACTTTCAAATTGTTTTGATCTGAGCTTCGTCTTTGCTGAATGACAAACTCAATAGTTGTGTGGCGACCATGATATAATAGTTCATATTCTGTAATAGATATTAAGAACTAATATTTTAATTATATTCAGAATGCTGCATTCCAACACTTTTAGTGTAAATTGTTTATCAGCTTTATTTTCTTACCAGCTGTTAATGTAATACATGGTCCAGAGTTGGTTTTCCATTGCGTTAGTTTCATTGACAAGGTTGTTCTTTCATCACTCTTTTTTATGGTTTTATGAACTGGAGTGTGAATTTTACTGTGGTTTTTCAAGAGCATTTCCTTAAAATCAAAACTATATGTATAACTTACAGACTTTGAACAAAACCCTTTATTAAAATGCGTAAAAGTGATATTCTACATATATGCAAATCATGTTGAAGGCACGCTCAATGACATGGCATGTGCTTACATGTTTTCTCTTGGTAGCAATCTTTTGCAGTTTTATTCAAAACTCAAACAACATATTTTTATCTAGTTTCATATTGCATTAATATTTGATTCGAAATCTAGACATTGCACTACAATAGGCTGTGTTTTTCGACATTGAACATCAATGTTTAGCATGCCACATGATGTGATTTTGCCAATCATATGGCTTTGTTGGCATCACGTGACTCTTCGGTGTTGTTAAACCTTGATGTTCAATGTCGAAAACACAGCTCAGTAACCAGTGGCAGCTCGTGTATAGGCGCTGCGAAGCTGCAGCACCCCCTACCTCCTGGGGTATATACTGTATATATGCATAAAATATGTTTACTTATTTATTTATATAAATTTGTACAGGATATTTAATACATTATCAATAATTCTCAAGCTTAATGCCAATGCATTGGCTATTTTCTGAGAGGATTTGGTTATTTTTTCATCGAAAAAACAACTAAATTACTATATGTGGAGCTCGCTTACAAGTCAGCTCTACTGAACGAAGCGTGTTTAGTTAGGCGCACCTTCTGCGCACGCGCATGGCACAACCGCTTGGTAAGCGTGGGAAAGAGCTGCTCGAAAGTCAGCATAGCAACTATTGCTACGCTTTTGCTAGAAGGGTCTTTCAAAAATCTACTGTCGATCGAGTACGCGCATGCGCATGATGCACTGGAGGAAGCTATGAGAGCGCTAGAGAAAGGCCTCGTCTGTTGTTCATGCAACATCAGTTAATCTCTTATATAGTATACCATCTCACTAAAGACTAAAACGAATTCCTAACTAAAAAAATTTCTGAAGCAGTACCCTCAGGAATAAAAGTCACGAGCCGCCACTGCCGGTAACACACTGGCACTAAGTAATTCATGATTTTTAATTTCCTAGGAATTTTTTTTTTTTTTTCATCATCATGCAAAATTATTAATATTCTGGTTTGAATTTTGCGCATTAAGACATATCTCATATTTAACGTTTTTATTCTTCAAATTTGACATTGATGAGTCATGTATTATCACAACAAGAACCAAATGTTTTTGCTTTCACTTTAATCATGAAATATTACAGCATTTTTTATTACTAATGATGATCAATCTTACTTTTCTACTTTCTGCATAACGATAATAAAAAGATATACATATCACTTTAAACAGTTAACTAGTTTTTGCCAGTATTTATCAATAATAATTGGCTCGGTATATCTCTTTGTTCATTACCATTTGATCTACTAATATATGGGTTTTTTTATATTGCATTTATTAATCAGACACTCTCAGAAACTGTAGACAACCAGACAAATATATTCTTTGAATAGTGGCTTAAGTGATATGCATATCTTCAAATGAATTTACCATAAATGGTTAACATACTGTGATACAACTTGTAGCTTACAAGTATATGTTTGAAACACTTACCGGAATGTAAGGTTCAATCGTCAAATTTAGATCATTTCTTACAGACCATTCTTCTTCTAAAGATATTTTTATCAAACTTAATTTTGTACCATACACTCTTTCACGTGTGGCAGGTACTCCCGATTTTTCTAGGTAATTTTTAATTTCTTGCATTTTTTGACGCATAATCTCAGTACGAAACTTGGCATAGCAAAACGTGATGCTTGGCAAGGTGGTTTCTTGTTGTCTCACAAGTACAACGTCTATTGAAATAGGATCCTGCATGTAAAACACTATTCTATCCACCATCTGGAACAAGCATAGTCCAAAAAAGATGATTATTATGCTGAACCAAAAGATTCTGACCAATGGTGTCACTTTGGAATCCATTATCTGTTTGGCTCCTGGTATTTCAATAGGGCTTTCAAGTTCAGGTGCTTTTTGCAGAGCTTTAAAATTCACAAATTTTTTTCTGATGAGTTTTAACGAAACTTTTTTTGTAGCTGGTTTCAGCAAGTTTCTTCGTTTTCTAGCCAATATCTGAGCTCCATCAATATACAAATTATGATGGTAAATATAAGGCTTATTTCCTGTCACTTGGGCCATCTTTTCATTCTCGTGTACAAGCGTTCAACTTTCAGAACGACACTTGTGACTGAAAACAAGATTTTGCATCCGTTCTTCTGAATCAATCTGCTTATTTATTTATCAGTGTTTTTATACAAATTTTATTCAAAACATGTTCTATTAAAGTCTTTAGTGTATTATCAATAAAACATTTTCGTCATATAATAAAATTCAAAAGGTTAAAAATGTTATGGATTAATCAATATAATGATTTTCTTAGTTCACCCAATAGTGATAAAAACAGTAAAGTATTTTCACATAGGGATCTCTGTCGACAACTTTTATTGCATCTAGTTTGCTTTTTTAGGTGAAATATGTCAATTTAGGTCATCACTTTATACAATACTATACTCCGTCCCAGGTATCTTTGGACTGTCACACGTTCTGCGCAGCTTTTGTATTCATCCTCTATGGCAGTTA
>JAQIWH010006947.1:0-12116 GCA_034695005.1 Cryptops parisi
CGTTTTTTCAAGTTAACTTAAAAGTTGAATCGTTAATCAATTTTTTAACTTCGTTAATTAACGATTAACGGACTTGTGGCCAGCTATGTATAGTATATAGGCCTCTGTACAATATAGTATTCTGTTTAGTGAGCTATTCTCCATCATACAGTTCATTGTTGTAATCAACCACGTGAATATCATTGTTTAGACTCGTTACGGTGGGTGAACCCCGTAAGTGTGACATACAAAGCAAATTATTATAGGCTATAGTCTCAGATGGTGTTTTGAAAATGTTAATACCACTGTCAGGTAAAATGAGATATTATTTTGAAAATTAAAATTTTTCCGTACGAAGCTATACTAAACTTCACTAAATGACATTTCTAACTTTTTCTTTCATTGAATTTTTATCATGGTGTAGACTGGAAGTTACGAAACTTGACAACCGCACAAGAAGATTAAAATGTCCCTTAGTGTAACTTAAGATTGTTGATGACATAAACAGTGTGGTCTGTGGTCAGTAATAACTACTGGCTGACTTGTTAGCGAGTTAAAATTTTGAATGCGTCTTTTTCACTTCCATGGAAGTCATCTTTTTTGGAGACTCAAAAGATGGGTTTGAGGGGTGAAATACATTGTCGACATGGAAGGGTAACTATTGTTTGTTTGTTTGTTTGTTTCTCTATCATTAGGTCTGCAGCAGCAGCAGGAGCAGCAATGCACAGCAACAGTGGAGGGGGTGGCGGTGGTGGTGGAGGAGGAGGAGGAGGAAGTCGCGAGGTGTGTGCCGGATGCCAACAGCCAATCGCAGACCGCTACATCCTGCGTGTGATGGAAGGTTCTTGGCACGAAGGCTGTCTCCAGTGTTGCGTCTGCCACGCCCATCTGTCGCACTCGTGCTACGCTCGCGACCACAAGCTCTACTGCAAGATGGACTACGACAAGTAAGCTTCTTGAAATTCATAAAAAGAAAAAACAAAGACTTTTTTTTGTCTTCTCTCTGGACACGCGATGAATGTCTCCGAGATGAAGTGAGAAGCTGTAGGCCGAAGAGGGAAAAAAAGAGAGCTCGTGTGATGATGGATGATGATGAGGAGGATTGTTGTGCCAGATGGGATTACAATGATGATGATGATATTCCGACAGTGCGAGTTTTAGATTCGAATTGGAAATTAAAATAAGGCAGGGGTTGGTTTGGTTTTTTTTATTATCACTTGGGGGAAATGGATACACTACTATCGTGTATTGCAATATACACCTCCTGGATCATAGAGGGTGTAGTAACATGTGACGTATGGTTTGTGAAATTGATGACTTGTCGAGTTTATTTAGTTTGCGGTTTGTTTTTCTTGGACCAAATAAGTCGTTCGATGTTTGTTTTTTGTTGTTTTGTTTTAAAATGATGCTATGATGACGTATCATTTGGAAGAGTAAATTTTACCATGTTTAATCTTCAACTTGATTAGCCTATAAGGATCAAAGTAAAGTAATCATTGTGTACGTACATGTAGGACAACGCCAATTTCACCAGTAATTTACAGTAGTATAAGGAAGACTGGGGGAGTCAAAAGTAACATCGCTAATAACTAAACAACGGTTAAAGTTAGAGCAATCTGTCCGAGAGGTTAAAAGAGCGTCTTTCGTGTACGAACTTTTGTACCATTGTTTCAAGTCTATTGGCGCTTGAGGATAGGTCATTGGGGGTGTTTTGCAGACCAAAAGTGAGTTTTTCCTTGTTTGTAATGCAACGATTTTTCTCTTGTTGTGTAAGCCAAAGTGTATAAAGGTTAGGTATCCATTAACTTTGGTGTAAGCCAGATTCATAATTGCATTTTTCCTGGTATTGTTGAGTTATACAGGCTAAATGGAGGTGTTTTTTTTATTAGTATTGTTATATAGTTTTGAGAAAAAAAAATTCCAAAGTAATGGTTGCGGTCAGTTGTAACAAAATTTCTGGGGGTCAGTTGTAACGTTACAAGTGTTGCTTTTTATAATTGTAAATCGAAGTTGATGGTTAATAAATGCGTTAAGAAAGAAGTCAGAAGAGAGACTGAAACGACAAACAATCAAGAAAAGTTTTAGAAAGAGTTTAGATTTAAAAATAAATAAAGACATGTCAAGCATATTATCGCCTGGGATGTGTCGAACCTTACAGCATCAGTAGACCAGGCGAGAATGGATACAGTGCTTAGTGTGTCGGCTCTGGACTCATACGAAGAATGCACTATTGGGGATCCAAACTATAATTACGAAGCTGACTGATTTTTTTATGTTTAATTTCAAGTTTCAATTATAAGGATTATGTTCATTTTATGTTCTGATTAGTGAAAATGTTAAACTGGTTATAATCGGATGTTGGTCTGATTTAAAGTTTTTTTAATGTTAATTACAAAATGACATGCAGACTGAATCTCTTAATTAACTTACGAAATAAAAATAGGATATGTCTCTTAAAATTAGTCACGAGTATTGATGAACATTTTCTGTGATTTTTTGCCATTTTTAAAGTAAATTTTAATTTATGTATGTTGCAAGTTACAACTGCTCCAGGCCTGGGGTAAGTTGTAACATTTTACCAAATGTCATCAATAGGCTCCTGGGTGGTTTCTTTAACAATTTAAGTGAAAGTTACTCGAGTAAGGTTACGCAGCACTTTGAATTTTGGATCTATAGCTATTAGAGGTAATTTTCTAAAAAAATGTCAAAAGTCGAAATATTACAACTGTACCCAGTCTCTCTTACGGTCGAGCTTCAGAAAATGAGTGCAGGCACCACTCTCGTTATGGGAAACATTTCTTGTAGGAACAACGTCTGACCCTATAAAGTGCGAAATTCCTAAATTCCAATTTTTATAAAGTGATTTTTAAACTAGTTCACGTAATGGACGTAGATAACCGCTATGATTTACAAAGTTGATCACTAATATATATTACATATATCCCAGTCGCATGTTTTTTTTGTGTATAATTTCACTTTTGATTTTTAACACAGTATGGCATTCCTGTTTCGTTCAAATTCTTTGGTGGGTTAAATTATTATTAGTACCTACTTAGTCAACAAAATGAGACCTTCTCTGTTTCAGAAAAAGGTTTGCACGGGGAGATACAATCACTGCAAGAGTTGTCCAAGTGACAGCCGACTGGCTTATCGATTATTATGTCCCTGAACGATGCTCGTTGTTGGAGTTTTGCTCGCTGTATGGAGTGTAATTTTACTTTTGAAATACTCGTTGTGTGAAATCTTATTGTACGTAGCTCGTTATAGGATGGTCGACTGTACATGCAGAATTCTTGTTGCGGGGGAAATTCGTTCAAGTGTATTATATTTTTGGCAATGGTCATTTTTGGATAGATAGATAGATAGGATCTTTAGCATGTAGATCCTCTTTATAACATTTCATTCAGACACTGGGTCGACATAGTACAGTTCTTTAGTGCTCGTGGGTTTTCTGTTGTAGTCAGTCGCTTCGCTAACCGTGGTGTTGCACGTGGCTCGCTCGTTGATCCTGCAACCAATGAGCCGTGACATTTAAGCCCCGTTAATCCTTTAATCCGGATCGCTGAACTGGCTCGGTTCATTGGGACGACGAATCGTCGCAGCCAATTGTCTTTTGCTTTGTCTCTTCTGCTCCCCCGCGTACTTAATATGCGTTTCGAACCCACATAATTCGCATAGTTATGATATTGACGACGAGGGGGAGGGGAAAATGGGAGTCGTGTTTTGCCACACGTTCGGACTATAAAAGTGGAGTATAAAAAGAATGGGGGAAATCGGAATCGTGGGTTTTAATCCGGTTGGTCGACGATCGCCCATTTCATTCAACTTTGTTGGTTGGTATTACACGTGGTCGTACATAAAACGTCCAGAGATGGTCATCATCTCCGAACAGAAACAATAGGAACCAGGCTAAGACTTTGCACGTGCACGGGTGGGTGCTTCCAGTCGTCGATGAAGTCACGAGCAAAGCATTAGCGCGGTTTTAGCGAGGAGATTTTCCCGGTGATACAATTGTAGTTGTTGACGGTTGATGTATTCATTTCCTAGAGACATTTCATTAACATAGGCTTACACAAAGATCTCAGTAGTTGATTCCAATAGCTATTAACTTGTAGACAGTTGCAGTTGCAGCACTATATATATTTTTAACCTCTGGAACAGGACTGTTAGCCTACCTACTAGCTAGGAGTCGATTATTTTTTGAACAGCGGTAGGCCTACCAGTGGTTTGTTGGAATATTAATGTTGGATTGCTTTACAACAACTTGATTTTTCATTTCACAATGGTCAACTACAATCGATTTCTGAGAAAGGTTTCGCAACATCCCATTTGTCCCAATGGGATGTAGTTGCAATAAAATAAATACAATAAAGTTCGTTTAACTAAGAAAGGTTTCGGAGGCATTTTTTCGGATTTTCTAAGAAAGGTGTAAGTGTAAGCTTTTTCAATCATGACGTGTTGTGGATAATGATACGGTCACGGTTAAATGGAGACACCCGTTGTATGTGGGATTTGACACTTTCAATAGGAATATCTGTCGTGTTATCGAGACTATATAGACTTTAGATGTACATGGTGTATTTTAAAAGGTTTTGGCTGACTCTTGGAAAACTGTACTGTACCCCCAAGTAGTCGGGTTTTTTCTTTCTTTGCATTGGTCATAAACGTTTTCCACTGCTTGAGTTTTGGCCTCCATCGATTGTCACGCCTAGTCACCTTCACTTTCCGGTTGTTGGGACTGTCACGTGTTGTACCGTAGTAGAAAAGGAAAGATCAGTTTCGCTTCTGACGTTTTTCGATAGTTTATTTTTTGTTTGGAGAGGGGAAGGGAGTCTAATGGGTGTCAACGTCGTAGGTAGGATCATGATGGGAATGATGCACCTGCGCGTCCTAGATACGTATTCGTTTTTAGACACGCTGACCGCCACGTTAGCCGTGAAAAGGTATCATAGAAAAAGGGTGGGGAGGTTACTGTAATAGGCCTAATGGTACGTATCGTACTATTGAAAAAATGTGCCTTCAACGAAGGGGGTGCTGTTTGTCGGGATCGAGAGCGAGGGGTTTGGAATAAGAGAGGGCGGAAAGTGGGGGTGGTGGGGGAGATGATGGCGAGCGAACGCACGTGCGTCTCTCGCCATTTGCATTTGTTTTGTTAGCTCGCGCCGACCTGCTGCGACCCTGTCACGGAACCCAAAGAGGCGGATAAACGCAGCTGCTTCTCCCCGCACCTAATGAGGCTGAGCCACACGGCTCGCTGATGGACGCCATCTTGCTCCTATCATACGGGGTGGGGGAAAAGAAATTATCCTCTTTTCTCTACCCCCCCCCCCTTTCTGCATTTGTTCTTTTATCCCTATCCGACTCCGAGTCACACACTAGCGATGTCACCGCTTTTCTTGTTTTTTTCGAAGTCGGCCAATTTTTCCTATACTAGCTTACTCCACTAGATGCCTTTAAAGGTATAAGTTGCACGGGGGGGGGGTAGTTATTCCTGAAACGTTGCAATTGACATTATATCCTTTACAACACATACTTATTTTGGAATACACTTCTATATAGATTAGGTAGATAGGCTTCGGTGGGAACTAACCTAGACAAACAAGCTTTTGATTAAACAGTTGTGTAACTATGTATTACTAATGTAGTCGTTCTTATGATCCTGTATCTTTTCTATATTGGTCAGATCGACCACAATGATAAAAATCAAATCAAACATTCGAACAAATCACTTAGTAAACACTCTTCCTCGTGACGTGGACTTGTAGGCTGCGTACATAATTGCCAGTAGTTTATAATAGATCATGCAGTCTGCTACGTGGAGTAGGATTATTGAATTGGATATTTCTGTCAACATTTAGAAACACTTGGTTCCTGTATAGTATAGGATACCGATAGCACATATGATTTGGCGGATAAAGTTCTTACATTTGACTTAACGTACCGATAGTCTATATTTCGTGGGTTAATGATATCGAAATTTTATGTCTCAGCGATAGCCTACAATTCAGTTCTATAGCGAGCACTTGTACAGCTAGAGGGTTTCAGCTTTATAGGGTTTGGCAAATAGGTGATATTAGTCCTCGAAGAGGCAATATCGAGATAAATGACAGCCTTTGGGCACCCCAAAACAAATACCAATTTCAAACAAGCATCTATTGGCTCCACTCATTCATCATATATCTCAAACTACAGGCATAAATGAGTGAAGGAACATCTCTTGCCCCGAAACGTTGAGCGCTTTGGCGACATTATTGCCTTTTATTTCATTTCCGTCATCGTTGTTTTATTATGCCATTGGCGCCACGAAAATGATGATGATAATGACGTTGCTGATTATTTTCTGTGAATCGTAGTGACATAGTCGTTGTGGTCTAAATGGAACCGTAGTTCTTTTCAGTCAGAGATCGATGCATTTTCGCGAGGCTTTCTTTTGTAAACCTGATGCAGGGTAGCTTACCCCCATGAGTTGTTGTCGTCGTCGTCGTCGATTTATCATCTCTTTAATCCGTGACATCAGCCGAAAGGAATTCAAGATCCCCGAAATTCCTCCTCGTGCTCTGGAGTCGCGTGAAGGTTGGACCCTCCGATGGGAGGGGAAATACACAAAGTCGGGAAGGGAAAGGGGGAGGTGGGGTGAGGGGAGGCGTAGCGGGAGGGTGAGGGAGAGGGAAAGTCGGCAGGCCTACTAGGGATTTCTGTCATCGACTTTGCCAATACGGCGCGTGTCAGGTTCGAGGGAGACAGCCAAAAAAAAAAGGAAAGAAAAGAATATATACTGTACTAAGTTATAAAGAGGAGCGAGTTTGGAAAAACGAGCCGAGTCGTCAGTCATCGAAATTGAAGGACGAGAACCTATGAAGAGAGACAGGCAAATTGCAGAAGGCAGGGTACGAGTATTGTTTACTCGATGAAAAGTATATGGATTAATTTTGATGCATGTAGCTAAGGAACGATCTACTTACTAGATTGTGGTAATACTAAGAATAGCGAGTTTTGTTCACGACTATAAGTCTCACTGTTGTTAATCCAGCTTAGTTTATACGTGTTTTAGATTCTATTACTTAGCCAGATTGCAGTACTACAACTTTAGTTGCAAATTTTGGTTTATACAGGATATAGATATAAGCCATAATTAAGAATACCTGTATTGCCTAGTGTTGGATCAAATAGACAATCAAATTTAAATTGTCCTCACATTGAGCGTAACAGAGTTATACTTACATTACACTCCTACTCCTCGGGTTTATTCTGTTTTGGACATGTTAGCATTAGTTACTGATTTCACACTGAAGGGTGAAACCAACCGCTAATCAGTTTATAAGTATTAGTCTGGGATAGCGAGCTTTGATCCTTAAAGAACGATTTTGTCGCTTAATAGCCTGAATGGCGTTCTTGGTGTAGCGATATAGGCTCAACGTTGTTTAGAATCTCCATAGCAACGCTTTCTCGTCGTGTTATGTAGCTTGTTGTTGAGCTTGAGCATTGATTTTTCTCCGTTTTCTCACTCGGTCCTTCGGTAGGCTACCAGTGCCAACCTCTTTGAGGATTACTTACTTCGCTTTTCTTGGCCAAAACTCATAACGAGTCGAAATAAATTAGAATCGTTGGCTAAGAAATTTTGGACAGCGAAGGAAACGAGGTGCCCTCGTTATTTTATTTATTGTGTTATTATTAATTTTTTTTCCTTGCTTGAAAAAGATATATAAACAAAGTTGAAGTCGATGGCGAGGCAAGGTTGTTCATTTTGTCCGGATGAATTACTCGAGCCATGGTCTTTTGTAAACTCAACGAGATTGCTCTTTGACCTAACAACCAGCGCCCAGTTGCTATTTTCGACAGACGACTAACTTGTCGCGTTGTTGCCCATACACGCGCACTTAATGAAAACGTTGGGCGCATGCGCCTCGAATTTTCTTGAGACGAAAATGACAAAAGAGGAGGAGGAGAGGTGTTGCTGCTTCGAGGAATTTATTTACTCGAAATAAATTAGTAAAAATTGGGGGTCGTCTTTTCATATTGGGGTTCGAAACCGAATTTTCGCTATTAGAGTGGTGAACTTGATTGTTTTTTTGTTAAATCTATTGTTAGAAGGAATTCACCACATTCGTTTAGCTTATTCGTAAATCGATTTCAAATTGTCGTAAATCGAGTGTAAGGTGGTTACAAGTATACCCCGTGTAACCACCGAAGTTCTTTCCTATGTACTGTATAAACTCAATTTCAGTTATCATTACTCCAAAGTTTGATGGGAACAAAGTATAAATCCACATTTATAGTAATTCAATATTGTTTTCGATGTGAATTTATTGACATAGGTGGTGTTCGAAAATTTGCTTCGACGACTTCAAAACTTAATTTTAACAAGTTGTAAAGTCAATTTACGGACACATTATAGTGCGGTAGTAACTATTCTGTATGGTGTTGGCAAAGATAAATAGGCTAGCAACGTGCATCCAAATTTTCATCTTAAAAGACTGGTGCACAATTTAACTTTTCCGTTCGATTTTTCTATAATTTGGACCGAAATAGTTGGTCCGGTTTGGTAAAATGTTTGGTCTGTTTTGGTCCTCACGATTGTTTTTTTTTTTTCCACGGACGGATGGAAATCGCACGGATCCCAATTATTAACTCGGAGTGAAGGTATTTCGAATTTTGTTTAGGTTGATTATCTTTTTATGTTATGTTTGTTTGTTTGTTTATTATTCACAGTTCAAAATGGGGACCAAAATATACATTATCACCAAAACAACAACAACAGTAGGCTACTTAAAAGGAATCAAAAAACCAAAAAATCTTATATATAACAAAATGAAATGTTAAAAAAAAAAAAAAAAAAAAATGTGAGCTCAAAGGTTCTGGTTAACATATTGAATAATATGTACAAACAAAGCTTAAGTGTACTATTTATTTCGCGTTTAACTTAACACGTCGTTTTTTTTGGCAAATTCTTATTTGTTGGAAAGCTATAAGTTCAAAGGTATTATTGTCGTAGCTCGTAATTTTTCTTTTTTTGTACGTATGTATGTATATGTAAATGTATGTATGTATGTGATTGTAGTTGAATGCTACATCCTGTTGGGAGTAGCAACAGCAGTCAGTGGTAGAAACGTATTAGTTTCGCTGAGAAATTCGTTGTCACGTCTTGATAATCTCCGAGCATGCGTCAAAGTATAGGGTTGTTAAAACACTGAGTTTGGGTAATTACACGATACGCGAGGATTGGACTAAAACTCAACGTTCAACGTTCTCTTTCTTTCTGGTTTTTTTCTTCTTCTTTTTCGTGGGATACATACATCGACTTTTAGTTAAAAAGTATCGCTTCACTTAAGAATTTTTACAAATATGAAAAAAATTCAGAATAATTTTATATAAGTTATTGAAGAGCTTATTTTCAAAACGTCTTATCTCCATTTTTAATCATTTTTGAGATAAGAGGCACTGACAACTATCTGTGCATTCGCTGATTCCAACTATGACTTAAAGCTTATTATTTCCTATTGAAAAGCACTCTCAAAGACCACGTTTATAAGCAAATTGTAGGGTCGAATCGAATGAATAATAAAAAAAAACTTGTTTCCTGAAAAATTGTGTTTTTGGATTTGAGACGTTTTGGAAATAAGCTCATCCATTGTGAAATGATTGTTTGGCCCTATCTGTAATGCAAGTTGTGAAATTTAAGCACCTGCAAGGGTAGCTGAATACTAAATGTACCATCAAGAGAATTTTTTTGTCATTTGAATGACAAGTAATAATCATGTGTAAGTCCTTGCGTTGACGACGTTATTGACACGCCGACCACGCATCTTTTCTTTTTTTACAGTAATTCCTGTTTTAAATGAGCGTTGTGATGTGAACCAACGTTTATGTATAAAAAATTTAACGGAACATTATGCGTACGTGTTTTCTTTTTTCATGCAAGTTGGTTTGTGCCATAGCGTTTACATGTTTTAAGAAAAAAAAATCTAATGTACGTTTGTTTTTCTTTCGATTCGAACGAGCAAAAAACATGTGAATTCAACATCGTACCAGCCACAGCATCTTATCTTAAAAACTTTGGGTTGTTTTTTTTTCGGTAGCATTTTTTTTGAGGCGTATAAAGTTCTCACGCCCAAAAGGTGTAACTTCATAATAAATATTAAAAAAAAATATATTTAAAGTTGAACGTAGGTAAGAATTAAAAGCTAGCTATTCCGGGTCGTCGTTTGCCGACCGTGAAGTTTGAAGGTGACGCGAGCTCTTGATCCACCCTTTACATGGAAGTAAGGTTTTGGAGATGGAGGCAGGTAGTAGTGGTAGTAGTAAGTAGACGTACACACACAAGTAGGCTCTTTCTCTCTCCAGAATAGGAGTAGTAAGGAGGGGGGGGGAGTCGGCGCGACCGTGGAGAATTTAATTAAATTTCTTGCTCGATGGTGTGACGTCACCACTGGCAACAGCTGGGGTCGGGGGAGCGCCACAAAAATTTCTCGCTCGTCTTTTCGAGGTGTGCCCATCAAAAAGTGCGGGGGCGGTGGAGAAGAGGAGGAGAACCGTTTCGCTCGTGATGGATGGTCGTACGACTTTAGTACTAGTAGTGGTAGCAGCAGCAGCAGCAGTAGTAGTAGTAGTAGTAGTAGTAGTAGTAGTAGTAGTAGTAGTAGTAGCCTAGTACTTCGTTGTATGGTAGTAGTAGTAGCTAGTATAGGCTTCTGGCATCAGCTGCAGCCAATGGTAACTTCCCCCTGCCGACATCGATCGTTTTCATCTTTCCCACTTTCTCCTGCTTCCTCCTATTTTATTTTATTTTGTTCTTTCTTCTTTTTTCGCCATCGCCTTATAGTCTTTGATGTTGATGGTTTTCTAGCTGCACGTATCGTGTTCCCAGTGAAAATGGAGATACAATTGAAAATGCAGGACACATGGTTGTTGTTGTTGTTGTTGTGCG
Source organism: Cryptops parisi (assembly GCA_034695005.1). Classification (NCBI taxonomy): domain Eukaryota; kingdom Metazoa; phylum Arthropoda; class Chilopoda; order Scolopendromorpha; family Cryptopidae; genus Cryptops; species Cryptops parisi. Next base: position 10,904 of record JAQIWH010006947.1, read on the forward strand.
ATTTTCGTACAAGAAGATCTTTGGATGAAGAATGAAATCCCCCCTTGGATTAAAACTGGATATCTCGAGAATTTGTCTCAGGTTTAGTCCTTAATGCAAAAATAGGTTGTTTAGTTTCTCAGTTTGGGTCATCTTTACAGTGTCTACTCATGAACGCGATTCATTGATAGGTAAGGCTAACAAGCCCCTTGTTGAATGTTTTGGGAATTGACAGAACGCCTTGTTACGTGCTGTTGGATTAACCGAGCGCCGTACTTTAACTTAAATTTGCAAATTTAACTCCATTTTTTATGTCTTACATAATCGATGGTGTTTGGAGTACTTGTTATAGTTAGCTGTGGGTTTTAATGTATTGCAACAATTATATTCGTACAAGAATATCCTTTCTGGATCGCAAAAGAGTGGATTCTCTCTTCTTTTTTTTTTTTGCTAGTTATTTGCAGGATACATACTTGTTTGTTTGGTGCAGGCTGATGAAGAAAACGCGCAAATTATTACCTCGGTCTATTCATGTTTTTGAACGTACTCGTATAGCTAAGATTAACCAGTCGTCGCGTCGTGTCTACGTTCATACTGCCATACAGCCTCATACCCAATGCTTGGTAGACCAATGCGTTCTCTTTCTCCTACAGAGAAAGATACAAATAACACAAAAAATGGGTGTAAATAACGACAAAAAAAGAAAGAATAAATCTAGTGAAACCTCCCTAATGTGGCCACCTATGGGAGGACAAAATTTTGACCGCTTAAGAGAGGTGGCCACACTTGAGAGGTTCTAAAAAAACATGACCACAAACAGTATGCAGTATAAAGATACTGTAATACAGTACAAAGCCACTTATTGAATCTTGATTTTACTGTACTGTTTGTCTTGATTGTAGAGGTTAAAGTCACACGTTAAAGTCACGAGATTAAAGTCTCTCCTTTGTCTATAAGTGTTGCAAAACTAGTCTGCTATGCAATATCAGTAGACCTCGGATTAATATGCACTAAAAACATGAAAATATGCACGCAAAATGTCACAAAACTCCCGAAAATATGCAGTAAAAACATGAAAATATGCAAAACATTTTCTTGTTGCTACATGTCCTGCAAAAATACAAATTCAAAGCATTTTATTTTCGTTTTTTTAAAAATTTTATTCCGGTGTTGTAAAATTTGGAATTTCTTGTTGCATGAAATTACAAATATCAATGGGATCGATTAATATAAA
>JAQIWH010006948.1:0-12115 GCA_034695005.1 Cryptops parisi
CTTGGCGAGTAGTTTGAAATTAAAAATCTTGCATACAAGAAAAATTCCATGACCAGTAGAGAAATTCCCTGACTTTTCCTGACTTTTTCAAGGTCTACCCTAAATTCCCTGACTTTCCAGGTTTTTCCAGGTCGTGGGAACCCTGGGCTACTATAAATTAATGTTTGTCTTGTCTTTGCTGTACCATATAAACAACTGTACTGTAAAGACTTCATTTCTGAGTTTTGCCAACATATCAACAAATATAAGAACTTACAACTAATGAACTTTGAATGACTTATTTGGTTCAGCCTTTTATACGGTACCAGTCATAGCTGGGCACAGTTAACGAAAAAGTTAACTTCGTTAATCATCAATCCGTTAATTCGTTAACAATGTATCGAAAGTTAACAAATTCGTTAATCCGTTAACGCAAAAAAATATTTTTTTTCTTTACAAAAAACCGTCGCTGCATATCTTATTAAAACTGTTTCAATCTTGTTAAACTTATTCTGGTGTTTATTAAGACATGTCTATGTCAATGGACGTCAATTTCAACTTTCTTGCACACAAAGAAAGTGGTTTTGCTTGAATGGGACAAAATCTCAAGCTTTTAAACTTGCTGAAACCAATGAAAAACAGCTGTATGGACTCGAGAGGCTTATGGCAAGGTAGTTAGCAATAACAGGTGGATAATTATGATTTAAGGGCTGCACCAGCTGTCTGAACGCTTGTAATTTGGTGCTCTCTAATAATGATACTGTGCAATCAATAATGTTTTGAGTAGAGTAATTCCATTAAATACTGTACAGGGTTATTCATAAGTCGGACACATTACAAATATTCACCATTCGGTAGCTACTTAACAGATCTTTTATTGTATTACACTGGATGTATGTATGTATGTATTTTGTATTTTTTTAAACAAATAACGAATTTAACTATGACACCTACTACTTCTTGTGTAGTATTGGAGTAAGTAATTGTAATTTTTAACCAATATCGATGAAAGAAAAACAGACTAATTTGTTAGTGTTAATGGCCAGCGCCTTATATGGTACAACTGAATCCAATTCTTTTTGACTAACAATGTTTCTTGTATCATTATCACTACAAAGTGACCTGATAAAAACATTTGTAAAAGGTATAAAAATTAATAATAAAACATTAATAAAGATATAAATAATAATTTAATGTTTAATTACATTTTTTGTTTGTTTAACTTGTGTACATCAGAATGCAGTTGTGGTAATAAATTTCAGTTTCAAGGAAAGCCAAACAAGATGCCAAGTGTCGCAAATTTCTGCAACCTTCACCAATGCAGATGAAACGTGAAATGTGATACCCTTTTTATTCCCGTTTTAGCCATAAAAGCAAACAAAATATAAACAAACATCCATCTCTAGTAACATTAAACAAAATTTTAACTGTTAAGTTTTTCAGTACTTTCCGGTTAGAGCGGGGCCAGACTATTTGCTTGTACTTGGTTATGGGTTTATTTTGCAGGTCAGGTTAGGAAAACAAACAAAATCATACATTTAATACGTTTCTTTATCTTTCCTAACCTAACTTGCAAAATAAGCCCATAACCAAGTGCAAGCAAATAGCAACATCAGACTGGCCCCGCTCCAACTAGAAAGTACCAATTTATTCTTTTGCTAAACATTCCAGACTGTTTAATCTACATTGAAAATTTATCACCAATTAGTGATATTATTTGAAGATTTATGCAGGGAAGCATATTTTATGCATTATCGATTTTATGCTTGGCCTACAGCTGTCAATTACAATATTCAGTCTTATGCAGTCCTGATGTGCACTATTTCCATTTCCCACTGTTCTCAATTTAACGTATCAATTGAAGATAGCTACTTCAAAAGAGTAAAGTACTAAGGATGCCATAGAATCTTCAAAAGGAATTGCGGGGGGGGGGAGGAAAAACTGATGAAAAGTATCATTGAACCATGGAGTTTTAAGTTACCTAACTTATAACTCCATGATTGAACAGTAATTATAGAACGAAACTTAATACACAGAAATAGAGAAACAACAAAAACAGTACATTATTTCGTATAGTGAACCAACCCCATATCACAAATTCGTTTAACGATCAAAATCATTGAACAATAGCGTATTTATTTATTTATTTATTTATTTATTTTGTAATATAACATCCCATTGGGACAGACGAAAATATGGTATTATACCATAGTATTACTTTAGTATAATATGCCTTGATTAAACCGATTTTCAAGAAATTTGGTATCCAAGTTGGAACGAGTCAAGAGAAGGCCATAGGCATAGGTTATTGTCAGTGTTGGAATTTCACTAAAAAAATAGATGTGGTGTCATTCATTGATGCCTTATGTTTCTTGAAATTTTACTTTATAAATAAGGATAAAAAACAATGTGAGTACCATTGTCATAAAGTCAAAAGATCTCATTAGTATTAATATACACGCAAGTTTAATAGGTGACGTCGACGTTATTCACAATCCACGTAGGTGAGGCGTAAGCACGAAGCCATGCTGTAGGTGTCACGCGATTTATCATAACAACCGAACTTTTCAACATTACCGCACCGAATTTGCATCACTTTGTGTTAACGTTTCGATGGTAATGCTATCGATATTGCGATGGTGTGATGTCAAGTGTCATGGTTCGATGTTTGTGTTTTAATTCTGCTGTAAAAATGGCTGCTACCATTCGCGATTCGTATTGTTTTTGGCTTCAGATTAATTCTGACGCCCAGATAAAGATTTTAAAACAGTTAAAAGGCTATATTGATGTGTCATCGAGTCTCAAAAGAAGAGATTTAGACGAAATGGTCAACGATTACTATCTGAGTGAATGTTTGGCGGAATGTTTTGGTGAAGTTGGGGGAGGAGGTCGCAGGAAAAGAGAACAAGCTCAGAACCAGGCGCGTCCATGTTTGAGCTCAGATATTTGAAAAGGTTTTTTCGATTGACTCGAATTTGAACGTGATAAGTATACATTTCAGACATTACTCATCATTTCCAATTAAACTATCTTTACTCCCGTGCTACAGCATGGGATCCAATCTCGTTAAAAATAATGTCACATGCCTTCGAAACGTCACTTTCTAGTATTGTTTTGAAATGTTACTTTCTAAATAAGAATAAATTACGTCTTATGGTTTTGAAAACGTTACTTTTTAATAATACATAACGCTTTGTGTTTGGAATGTTTAAAAAAAAAAAAAAAAAAAAAACTAAAACAAAGATATGACAATCATAATATCTAATTAAATTTTTTTTTTTATAATATTGTGATTTTATTTTCTAAGGCTGCTAATCTACTATACATTTATCGATAACATTGATAAGAATATCCTCGATAGTTTGCGACCCCTCCTACTTGTAACTAATGAGATGAACTAAAAATTGCACAGAAAGAAGAATAAACACAAGATTTACCTCTAGGTCTAGACTACTCGTGATTACCATATCAACCACAACATTTGTTTCTAGTTATAATATAGTTAATACTGTACATAATACATTAACATAACTATTAAGCATTGCCAGAGTATTTAAACCTATTTTGGCTCATCAAGTACTCTCAATGAAACTATAAAGCTCCTGAGTTTCATTGACTGATCAGCAGAAAGCCAAAGCATCCTGCCAAACGGAAAACTAAAATAGCATTTTGGAGGCCGGAAGTCTTTTTTCCTTTAAACCTTTTTAACCTACTTATAAAATGAGAACAATGCCCCAAAATAAAATTTCAAAATACTAATCACTTAGAAGTAAAATACAACCTATATGAATTCACTTACAGAAGTTATGGGAGCTAGCTAGACCTTGATTATCAGAATGATTGAATGTAAACAATCATTTTATCAAGGAAAACTACACCGCCTTTCAGATAGAAATCAAATAAAACAGTACTGCAACATTGAACTATTACTTTCTTAAGCATTTTCTGACCCACCTTAAGTGAACTCTTGAATTTAATTCAAGTATTTCTGTCCGGTTCAATAAAAACATACTAGGTCTAGTTCTTGTCTAATGCAATTGAAAAATTTGTCTGAGACTATCCTAGTACCTGTCAAATTCATACGTTGTAGCACCATAGTAGTTCTGCGAACACCAGACCTCACTACGATAAAAAAAATGTTAAATTATTTATAAAAAAATAAATTAATGCGATAGCAAACAAAATTTAATGGATTTTGTAAGAAGCCCTTCTGAATAACTTATGTAAGTTTGAAGTAAATCCATTGAACCGTTCGCAAGTTATCGCGAGACAGACACACCCACACAGAGACAAATGCCATACCAGAAATGATCATATTTTGCTGACTGAGCCTTTGATGTTTTGTGTTGTTTTGTACCATGTGGTGTGGACCTTAGTAACGTTTTAGATTTAAAAAATAAATAAAATTTGTCCCACTTCACGAACCATAGACCTCACTTCGTTCGGACAAAGTTTTCTAATGATTACTGTATATGTTAGAGTATTTTTTTTTTACGGAAAAAAAGAATTCCACTTTTTTAATAAAAAGTCATTTTTATTTGAAAATTGTCATAATATATTTACCTCCTTCCTCAGGAAGTAAATTTTCCGAAGCATGTAAGAAAATATATTACAATTTTCAAATACAAATGGTTTTTTATTAAAAAACTGAAATTATTTTCTTCAGTAAAAAAATACTCAATTAACAATGAAAATATTTACAATACAAATTTAATAACTGAAATTTTTATATAAAAATCGGAAAAAAATCACAGGGTTAAAACAGTCTCTCACCGTCACCATAGCAGTTTTTTTTGTTTGTTTTTATATGCTGTATATTAGCTTCACTTGTGACTTTGTGAGATTGTTTGTGAATAAGCGGGAAATTGAACGTATTTGAACGAAGTTGAAGCGTCTACAAACGTTTATGATAATATACTGTTTTTCAATGGACCACTTTGGTCGAACAATAAAATACTGTAAAATAAAATCGCATTAAAGTGTGAACCGCATAAATCGAAAACCTTTTTCAATGTAACAAAATTCGCATAAATCGAATCAAAAATGAAATTTTTCAAAACTCACCAAAATTGAATATCGTGTTACTCGAAGATCACATAAATCGAAATTTACATAAATCGAAACTTGCAGAAATAGAAAATGGAATTATTCAAAACTTGCATAAATCGAATGTTGAATAACTCAAAAATCGCATAAACTTAACTTCGCAAAACTATGTATAAAGCGTATTCTTGCAAAAATATTTTTAATCCAACTTGTTTTCAATTATCATAAAAATTTAGTAGCCTAATGCGTGCAGCATGTATGTAGCACTTTGGAGTTTAAAACATGAACATAATTGAGGAGTTGGGTGGAATAACAGCATAACTCTGAAAATGTAGTTTTAAGAAAAAAGGGTAAAAACTTCTGGCACCTTCAAATTTAAGATTAAAACGAAAAAATTAAGAAAAAATTTTTAAAAAGTTCTTATCTTAAGTTACTGACAGGGTAGCTTATTCCTTCACACACAAAAACAACGTTTCACATCTTTAACTAGTGGCTTTTTCAAGTTAAAAAAGGAAAAAATAGAAATAGGACAGGAAAGAGAAAAAAAAGAAAAAACTTCTGGAGAGAGGCTTGAAATAGCTGTAAACAGTTTCCCACACCAAAACCACACTGAACTAGTCTTAAAAAGTTTGCCCTCCAATTACCCACAATTCCTATTTTTTTAATCACAAAAACATTTTTCTTTAAAAACCCCACATTCCACATTAATTTAATGTAAATGAATGGTTTGAATTATTGAGATGTGAGTTTTTATGACGTTATCAATATTAGAAGCACATATTTTGAACAATTATTTCTGCAATATTAACCTTTACACACAGTATACATAAAGAATTGTCAAAGGCCGTACCCAAACAGGAACATTCATGCATAGCAGCACCCACTCACTGCATTAGACAAAGAGTAGCCTATTCGTATCAAAATTATAAGTACTGTAATTTATAACTGCCAAACTGCTACTGCAAAATCGTTCTAAAGAATGATGTCATAATGTTGACATTATAAATTAGCTTTTCCCAATTGTAAAAGATAATTTCAACAGTTGGATGTCTTCTTTATTGCATTAGTCATGCAGGCATTAAACTCGTCATCAACTTTTTTGCTGATGTCAACATTCAGAATTACACTGACCTAACAAAATCATCCACTTAAACTTTGAAAAACGTTACTTTATAATGATAAATTTAGATTAATTTCATTAATAAATTTTAAGTTCTGCACCTTGAACAACATTACTAAAGACAAAATTTCCCTGAGAAAGCCTATCACACAGAAGGTGACATCGGGTAAGTTGGGTTTTGAGCAAAACGTTACTGGTCAGTAACGTTGACCTCAGTTTTTGGCGGTCACAGAAAAAGGTCTATTCCGTTTGACCGTCCTTTTTTTTTCGACTCATGTATGATTTAAGATTTAGTTTGAGTTTGTAATTATGTTTGTGTATTTATATGTGATTGTGGAAAAATAAACACCCCCCCCCCATAAATAACATTACATTATAAAAAAAAATTTGATATACAGGGTGTTTTAAAAATTCTTTGCCAAGCATTGAGAGCGAGTAGTATCCATCAAAACAAACACAAACGGCCATATCAACTTATGTCCGCGAGTTGAAAACCTACGCTTGGCCCATTGTTGTAACAATGGGTATCGGCCGAAATCTTTGAAACGATGCGACAGTCACAGATGAGACGTGTCCAAGCCTTCGTTGACCAAAATGCAAGACATTTTGAACATTTATTGTGAAAAGCTTCCCATGTTACAGTAAACTGAACAAGCAGAAGGCTACACTGCATTACGCCAATAAGCCAAATATATAGTCTGAAAGTACATGGTCTTTATGTTTGTTTTGGTGGATACCACTCACGCTCAAATTTTGGCCAAAATTTAACACCCTGTATACTATATTAATTCCAAAGCCATCATCCCATTTTGCATAGTTGTAATTTCATTTTTGTACAATTCAATTTTGACGGTTTTATTTTGGCAACTACCAGTAATTGAAGACTAACTCAATCTGGAAAAGATGGAGACATTGCAATACAGTGGAATCCCGCTAATCGAACAACTCGGTATTCGTCGAATTAAAGTATACTCGCTATTCGTAAAGTGTCTCGTAATTCGAACAAATTCTATGCAATGAAACAAAAAAACAGAAACGAGACAGAAAAAATGCACCAGAAGAGTTACCTGATATTTTTATGGAAAGTGACCACCCATCCAAACAATAACATCCCCCCTTCCACTTATGCCATCTTGTTCATTTACAGTACTGTTACAGTATATTTAGTGGTTTTTTAGTATGATTTTATAAATTAAGTACTGTTTATACATATGGTTATATACTATAAAAAATGCTGTGTTACTATAAACAATCGTTAGGGGCCTGGAATGGATTAATCCATTTAACATTGGAAAAATATATTTAATTTCATGATTACTCTACTTCTACACGAGATTACATTTGACACTATTATTAGAAAATGGATCAAATCTGAATCAATTTCTCGAAAGCAAGAATCACACCAACATTTCAGGGAAATCAGTACATGAGACCTAATAATATTCATGTGTATCTCCCACCAAAATTATAATGCAAGTTTCCCCCCACCCTTTATATGGAAAGCATGTGAAAAATACAAATTTTAAAACAACATGACATTTACCTTATATGAAGTACACTCAAGTGCACATGCTGGTGGAACATAACCGCAAAGTGCAGACGTTCCATGGTAGTATTCTGAATGCCCAGTGTTTGGGTACACAGTAGATGAACAATCATAAGATCCACACCAAATGTATGGACTACTTCTTGCTGAATTAGCTTTAGGAAATGCATCGGGTTTGTTATTAACACTGGAATGTGGAGCTATTGAACTGGTAACGTTCGGAACAGAACCATGCCGTTGCAAAACACTTTTCGGTGGTGATGAGTTTCGACGTGAACGGTTTAACTTCCGTGGACGTTCCTCAACAACAGATTTTTCTGCATAACGTGTAACAGCTGGAGGTGTGATACAATTTGCACTTGAAGAAATTACATATGTTGGCGAACTGCGAGCCATATTATCCGGACGATTTCGTTGCAGCCAATCGTCCTCAGGTTTCTTAGAATATCGAGGGACAACAGGTGGTGTAGCAGCACGGACACTTCGACTAGGAACTCTTGGCTGTGTGGATGATGCCACATATTTTTGGGAAACAGGCTCCAAGTGTTCAATACCTGGTTGTTGCAGATTTACATATGAAGAGTGTTTCTCAGGACACTCATTTGTGTAAGCTTTCTTGTATTGACCCATCTGTTCTTCAAGCTCTTTTTCTGCTGGAGCTGTAATCTGGGCAATAATGTCTTGCAACATTTGCCCAAAATTTTTAGTTGATGAGTTGTCATTTTCATTCTCTTGACAAGTATAAGCTTTGCGTTTGGTTGGTGGAGATGGTTTAATGGTGACTAGAAAAGTCATGTCACTAGCAACATTTGCTTGTTGAAGATGTAATGAAGGATCACTAGTTCCATTCATTTTGAAGACGTACAATAACTGTAGTTAAATTTTTAGGTGAACAAGGGTTATATCCAAAATCTTTTACCGACAATTCAATAATTGGAGTAGATATTACTTTGCTGATTTATCGTTTTAATCATATTAAGGTGCAGTTCAGATGATAAGATTATACACTTGTTTCAAGTGATATTTACCTAATGATTAAAAAATTGTCAAAAAACAAAAATTGTGTGTAAAAATTGTCTAAATTTAATAAAATATTTTAAATTGTTCAAGTGTAAAAATAATCTTTTTTTTTCTTTATGCCAAAAATTAATTATTCAGGCATTAATGAAATAGTCTCATTCTACATTAAAAATAAGATGCTTTTAAATTTTTTCTATTAAATTTCCTATACAAGCATTATCACGTCAAAAAAAGAAGATAGTAATAAAAAATACCAATGTATGTTCCAGTTCTTTCTTCTTGTGGCTGATTTTCACTTTCATATCTCTTGATCAGATAGCCACCCAATTCAAAAATTGTCAGTTAACAAAATAATCCCAGAACTTTGTGCACCAAGGGAAAGCACATGTTTGAGAGAGCACTTTCACTTTTCTGACAGTGGTTTAGAAACCTCCAGTGCTATATTTCTTTGCACATGCTCTCTACAATGCAATCACATTATGGGATGGTCAGCAAAGGATTCAGCAAGGTGCAAAATCAACCATCTGTTATTGTGTATAAAACGCCTTTGTCCCGTTTTCATCTGGCGAAAAGCCAAACTGGCAAAGCTCGTCTGTTGCATAGTGATCTTCACACAGAATGCAAGTAGAGCAGCTGGTATAGAGATAGAGTCAACTTTTCCCATTGCATGCAGGGAACCGACAGCAGGGAACGACACTCATAAATGATCAAATTTTAGTTGATCAAGATTGAGCATGAGGTCACTAGTAGAGTAATACAGAACCTTCCATGAACAAAAAAGCTCTACAATGTAAGTGGAATGATTAGGCAGCTTGTTAATAAACCATGGTTAGCTATATTGGTACTGTATATAATAATGATGATAATTTTTAGTAACACTTCATCATACAGGGTAAACTTCATCGTTGCATTTATAATTCTTCATCAGTAAAAATGATATTTTTACCTTGCTCACCAATTAGTTTTACTGATAAATAAGGTAAAAACAATTTCCTTTAAGTATTTCTTACTGGTGATAAAATTCTGTTTATCAGCTTATGTACAGGATCTGTTTTTGATTTTGATGATGGTGTATTTATTTCTTATGAAATGCTAAATGTGTTTTCCTTTGAGTACAGTTTCATGGCATAGTGATAGTATTTAATATGCAAAACTTTGTGATTACTCTTTATCTCTTAATTATCTGCTCTGTTTGTTTTAACAAAATGTATTGTTAAAAGATTTTATGGAAATAAAATTGTACAGGTGACTCTCGTATAACGCGGTAGTTAGGTTCCCAAAAAATGTCGTGTTATACAAATCTCGTTATGCGAGACTCAGTTTATATACTAAATGTAGGGTTATGTTCCAGAATTTTTTTGAAAATATAATAAACTTAGTACTTCATCTTCCAAATCAACAATAAATATTCTGTACTGTATTTTGTATTAATTTTTTCATACCATTCTATTTAACCATCTAAAAATCAAAAGCAAAATCATTAAAATTAACTAATGATTAAAGACAAATAACTGGCTAAAAAAAAACGAACGGCCCAGGGTTTTTTGGAATCAAAGTGGTCCTATGATTATGACAAAGTGATTCATATTTATGACCATCTTTTTATTCTTATTTATCATTCTTACAAAAACTCAAAACTTAATTTTTTAAAAAATGTTTTTGAATTAAAATAAATTTTTTTTTCCAGAAAATTTTGTTCAACAAACATAACAAACTAAAGACAAAAGCAAACGCGTTAAAATGAAAATAATTTTCACTGACAACATTTCTTAAATGCACAAAAAAACCCATTTAAACTTCTGCATCACTACTAAGTTTTCACTGATATTCTTTATTATTATTATTATTGTTAATCAATGGCCAGGTGGGTTTATCGCTTAAAATCTCTTGAACATTCCTGTCATTTTTAACTTTTACTTGTAAAAATTACGTGGATTTAATGCTGGATATGTTGAAATCACGCTGTATAAGTACCGCGTTATATAAGGATTGCTACACTTTGTGAACCGCGTTAAATCAAAACCGCATTGTGAAAGTACCGCGTTATACGAGAGTCACCTGTATATACAATCTGAACATGAAACAGAACTGTGTTTATAGTAATTTACATTGCTATATATCTTTATTGTTTAGTATACAGTATACTAAACAATAAATATATGTAGAAATGTGAACACAATTCTATTCTGTGTTCAGTAAAAATATTTTGTCATTCATGTCATCGAGACCAATGACATCCATGGGGGCTAGCCGATGCCAGCCTGGTGTAATTAACACCTACGTGTTAAAGTTAGAATTGTTTCTGGTATTAGTATTGATTCAATTCTAGAGTACACTAGTACATACAGTATCTATATCTTAGATAAAAATTTTATCTTTGTGTAATTTAGTCGTTATTTTATTCAATGTTAGATTTGTTTTTACAAAGCCATTTTCTAACACACATTTTCCAACACACAAACTGACTTTTAAAAAATGTCAAAGATTCAAAAAATCAATGTGAAATTTGCAGAATAGTAAAAACATTTCACATTTCATGTTGCTTTGTTTTTTATATTTCTTCTCTTCAAATTGTTATTAATCTTTTTCATTAATATTTTTTGTAGACATATTTTAAATCTTATGGACTCGAAAATAAACCAGTTTGATTTAATTCAAATTAAAAAATAAACGTATTAAAGTAGCAATCAATACAGCTTGTAGTTCATTCAAAAATCCACCAAAATAGCCTCAAAAATTCTAAAATCTTCTCAGTGGCCAATCGCGGCCAATCCCGCTGTTTCACTTCTAAAATGTGTGGCATTAGTGGCCTTCCAGATCACTTTCCTGAGTCCTGCCCTAAACCCCCATGTTGTTTTAACTGCTCAGGTCAACACCCCGCTTGGTCTGCAACTTGTCCTCGATTTCAAGCTGAAAAATTCATTCAGCAAATTTGTGTCACTCAAAACCTTATATTTCCTGATGCCCGCCATGTTATTTTTGTTGAAAACAACAAGTTCTCATACGCTTCTGTTGCTTCAACATCATCTGCTTCGTTACCTCGTCCACGTTCTGTGGCCATTCGGACTTTCTCCGTGGCCTGTTAGATCTCTCTCCTTTCTCGCTCCTCACCTTCTTCTCCCTTTTCACTCCTCACTTTCTTCTTCTCCCTCCCTACCCCCTCGATGGTCGGCACCTTGTCGTGGTGAGGGGGCTTGCGTGTTCCTGGTTTCACCACCTTTGAAGTCAGGGCATTACCAAGATCGACCACTCTCATCTTTATCTTTATATCCCTTTTTTTTTCTTTTTTTTTTCTCTCCCATCTTCATCTTTTTTATTTGTTTAATGGAGGTCACCCCGTGCAGAAGCACGGGCGCTAGTTAATTAAAACATGCGATCAAAAAGAACGCTCCTACTAATTCGAA
>JAQIWH010006949.1:0-12114 GCA_034695005.1 Cryptops parisi
ATATGTATGAAGTAGTGGAGCGACAAAAGTATGCAATAGAACAACTCGTGGGACAAAAGTATGGAATAATTGGAAACAAAGTGGACAAAACTAAACTCTCATAGTTTGTGTAAAAGTATATTGCATACATTAAAGAGCTGATTTTGGTTTCAAGTGCTCATTTTAATTTCATCATTATTAAAGCTAAGGAGCGTAGCCTAGCTGTTTTACAACTTATAACCAGCATGTATAAGAATTAAACAACGCAACGAATAATTGCCGATACAGCGCATTCTTATCAAGAAGCTGTTTCTTGTAACAGCTTCAAATAACACCTGTGTACAGGTGTTATTTGTAAGATTAAAGCAAGTGGTAGTGCAGAAAACCAACAAAGACACGGATGGCCTCGCGAAACGTCCGACAGATCAGACAGAACCCTAACCAATAGAGCAAAACAGAATTGGTTTTCATTGTCTAAACAGATAAACTCTAAATGGAAAAGGAATTGTGTAGGCTGCACGACTCAGATCGACAGAAAAAAAGAATTTAGATCATGTAAAACCTACACTAAAACTTTTTATGACAGTTAAACATGCGAAAAATGAAAAAATTCAGCAAGACTGTCTTCGTGAGACCACTCAATTTCTGAAAAGTTTCATAAACTATGGATTACATAACCAGTAAGGAGTTGGTGAGATGGAGGTACTAAGGGGAATGATAAATGCAGATGTGTACTTGGATATTTTGGACACATTGCTGATGAAAACAGGAGATGATCACTTTGGATATGATGACTTCATGTATCAAGACGATATTGCATCGTGTCACGGGGCCAAGCAAGTCATTGTGATTTAAAAATCACGATGAAATTATTATGAAGGAAAGCGGAGATAATTCTTCTAGACTGGTCTGCCAGCAGCCCGGATTTAAATTTATTAAAAATATTGAAAATATTTGGTGTACAGTGAAGACATTGGTTGCTAAGGCCAAACCGATAACAACTGAAGAATTGAAGACTGCCATTCGCGAGAGTTGAAAACTAATTTATTCTAAAGAGTGGTGTTATCATCCAACAGGATATTAAATGGATTAGATAAAAAGGGGGACATAAAATAAGGGATACTTATTCCATACTTTTGTCCCAATACTGTTTTACAAATGTGGTCATAATTTCCGTTTGAATACTTATTTTTCAGTGCGATTTGTCTTCATCATTTTTAATAATGTTCTTTCAATAATATATTTGCATTGAACAATAAATTGCCTTATGGGGGTTTGTATGTGCGATTTTCAAGTAATGTGAAGTTTGTGCAGAACATAACCCTCGCATGAACTGAGGATCTTCTACATTATAAACATTTAAAACTTAAGTCCATTTTGCACGTCAAACTTTTTCAATCAAATTCCATCGATTCCAACTTTTTCTGACGTCATACACACACCCGGGCGCGTTTAAGTGCTTTTGTTGTGTTTCGTTGTTTAACCTAAAGCACGAAAATGCGTGTGTGTGACATCCGAAAACAGTTGGGATCGATGGAATTTGATTGAATCAAATTCAAGAAAATGGGCTTTAGGGTGGGGGTTAAAATTTGCTAAATGTTTGTTATACTGTAATTGCAAACATTTAGTAATTTCTAGTTAAATTAGTGAACGGGTACACATTTATACCCGTTCGTAGAATATTGTACCTTTATAAGACTCATATTACTGTTTGTTGGTTTTTAACAATGCATTTTTGTAAGGTGTTTGGATTTAATTTTAATATACAGTATAGGGTTTTCTTAATTGATGTGAAATTGATCTGAATTGATCTTTCTTAAAAGTCAAAGTTCTTTTCGCATTCAATTATCATCTGAGACGAATTCTGTCCATTTATGTTAGTATAATCATAAATTATTGAAGATTTCTTGATCAACTAAGCTATACAGTAGATCCTGTGAACCTTATATTTGAATGAAATACTGTACGACAATTTACATTTATACAATGTTTTGTACAATTTTTACACTTAAAAGGTTGTACATTTATAGGTAACAATACTGTAGTTCACGTGACTTATACTGTATATGCAAGTTTAACACGTTTCGTGTACATTATTTTTACACGAACACATGAACTTTTTCACTTACGTTAATGATGATACATGGCAATTTTTCTTTGACTTGGTGGGTTGGCTTTTTTGTGAGTGTATTTTTTTTTCGTTAATACTCTTATATTCGGATGCTGGTTATGGGATGACCTGATGAATTCACGAAACAGTGTTTCGAAAAAGACATTGAAGTCGGAGTTGATTGTCAACTCGATAAGAGGAAGCTTTTACCACGAAAAAGGTTATTTCAGACGAAGACTTCTCGGTGTAAAGAAAAGTTCTTAGAAGTGGTGAAGAAAGGTTTTCTCGTTGTTCTCGCTGCTTTTTTTTTTCATGCTTCCACCAAGTATAATCTTAAATCTGCTAAAGTGTCTATCAACCGAGTCTTTTCGCACAAAAGAAGAGCAGAAAGTGGGGGTGGGAGAGAAAAGTGGGTGTTTTATCATCTTCTTCAGTCGCCTTGTGCATTTGGCAAAAGGTGGGAACCCCTTACCTTACTCTACTGTATCTAAAGAAGAAAACGCTTTTGCGACGCTCGTACTATCTTTCTCCTCTCCGGTTGAAAGATAAAGTTTTCTTTTTCGTCTACTTTCATCCACTCGGTGCCGAGATAATCATCGTACCTACATAAAACATGGCTTCTCTCACTCGAGACGATAAAATTTGCCATCTTGCGTGGGTAGAGAGAAAAAGAGGAAAGAGATGGCGACGAAAATCGAAGTTGGAATGTACGAGTTGACAGCTGTCGCTTGTACCCATCTTTCTTTCTTTTTTTCTGTATTTTATTTTATTTTTTATTCTCTCCACTCATCTCTGATATTTATATCTTTCACCCTTTTTCCGCATTTGGCTGTCAGATGTCATTGGCGAGGACGAGTTGAGCTTTTCCCATTTAGGGGTTTAAGTTTATTGTTCATTCATGTTCATAGGCTATTAGGATGTGGAATCGAGTTGGAGCTAGAGACGAGATGCTTAGGCGTTTATATTTAATGACACGTTGAAGTGAGTCGCGCGATGCATTGCATACCATGACTATAGGAGAGGTGTGACGAGAAAATGTTAGAAAAGTATATGCAATGTTATATAGAGGGGGAAAAAGTTGACGAGTGAGACGGAAACAGTAAAGAGTGACATTTTATTCGTCGACACCATTAAACAACTGAGAGCTGTTAGGGATAAGTATGAATTAGTAAATACAATAGTAAACTCGAAATTGCGATATTTTGTGGCGACAACGTGTTAGCTTTAAGCTTAAATGTTGAACTACGTTTTATTTATGTAACCATTGTACTTAGATGTACAGTGCTATATTACCTTGAGATGCAAAATAACCTATTTTCTAGATTTTATTCCAAAGTTGATTATATATGATAAAATTTTTTTTTTTTACCGGATAGTCTAAAACAAAGTTATTTTTACTTTTTAATTGGTAACATCTAAGTGTGTCGTGTTTTATTGTCAGTATTATAGGTTACTGTACACAGAGTCAACCTTGTAGCATTGTGGTGAATGTTATTGTTCTCACATGATAGAGTCGAGTTGCGGGTGACAACCGTGAAAATACTGTAAAATTACATTTTATTGGTCTCCATGGTGTCTAGGTTTTTAATAATAATCGTGGCTCACTATTTGTGCAATGGATTAGGTTTTTCGCCAGTATTAATAGTGTTAGTCTCTCGCTTCTTCGTCTTCAACTAAGGACACAAAAGGTTAAATTTAATGGTGGGGGAGCTACTTGTGTAGAAGTGTGGAGTAAAGAGCACGAGGAGGTGGGGGTAATAGGGGGAGGGGTGAGGGTGGGTGGGTTTGAGGTGGTAAGGCTTGGCTGTTGGCATTGGTCGTTGACGTACGGCAGGGCGCCATTACTTTTTCAAAATGGAGCGCCTGTTAGAATAAAGCGTCGTCCCTGGGCGGTGAAGGGGACCGTGAAAACACTCTTCACGAAAATGAATTAAGTGACTCGACGATGGTCGCAGGGACTCCCGAAGGACCTCGAGTGACACCGCTTCCTCCCCCTGCCGAGAGCTGCGCTGTCAATTCGCCGTCCGATAAGCCATTGGTGGAGGCGCCCGTCACAGAATTATTTAGCGACCCCGGAAAATAGTTTTCTCCTTTTCACTACCACCACCACCACCATCAGCTAGTGGTTGAAACTAGTATTGTAGGTACTGTAGTAGTAGTAGTAAGTAGAAGCTTGAAACTCCCGAAATCTTCACTCTGCGTTCGTGTTTCTTTCTTACTTTTCAGTCTCTTTTTATGCCTGGCTACTTATTCGAACCACCGCTTTTTTATTTTGTTCGTTTCATTTGTTTTTTTCTCTCAAAATATTAAATGGAACTACTCTTTTCTTGGAAACGGTTTCACACGTTTTTCGCGTATAGAGGAAACACGGTACATTCTACGGCGATGATTGTTTCTGTGACGTGTAATGGCGTTTAAGATGGTTCCAATTAAAATTGTAAAAAAGTTTGACTTGATGAGTGCAGAAGCAGCACAAGTCATTTTTTTGAAATTTTACAGGAAAGCAAAAAGCTTTCTGTTTTTCGACTTTTATTTTTATTTTTAAATTACTTTATCCCATAGCGACAATACAAAAGTATGGAGGTTAACCATGCAATAAATGGGTATACAAATTATTTTTAAAATGTATGCAAATGTTTAAACACTTTTGCTTTATAGCCACCCTGTAGAGGGGTGCCCAACCTTTGGCCCGCGGGCCATTTGTGGCCCCCTCAAGTGTGGCCCGCGAACGCTTCATGAAAATATTTTCATGTCGAGCGTTTTCATGTCAAAATTTTTTTTAAAAATTACATTATGCTGCAGTCAATAAAACGACATCGCAATTTTATTTGGAGTGTTCTCACTCAACAAATTTTTCCTAAGATGTTTGTTGTTGAATTCAAGTCTAAAAGTAGTACTGTATATGAGAATTGTCTATGACTACTATTGTATGGCCCGTGACATGTACAAAATTTTCAAAGTAGCCTGCGACTTCTAAAAGGTTGAGCACCCCTACGTGTAGATATACTGTATACAATTGTTAATTACCCATTAACCAGCTTCTACATTAATATGTGTGCACCATCAGCAGGTTACGAATGATTATTATTTACGAATTTCTGTATCAAAGTTGGTTTTGGTACCGTATTGCAATGGACGTTCTGCATTTTTTTATTATCTACATTCTGGCATTTTTATTCGGTTTCTGTGACTCCAAATCGTAGTTCATTTGTCTGGCTATTTCTTGCAGTTTTTATTTTGGTTTCTTTTCAATTCTAAAAGGACTCGTTGGCTAGCAGATTGAGGTGAGAAAAGCCAACAGTCCCATTGAAATATTTAACGTGGCAATAGAATTGGCCAAGAGCAACCTCAAACTGGACTCTCTAGTCGGTTCCTTGAAAGGTATTGGCAATTGCCACGACTTTATATAGTATATACGTACATATATATATATATAGATATATAGTTTGTTTTTTTGTAAAGGTTGCAGCCAATGTCGAGAACCTATCGCCCCAAATCTGGTTTTCTTTTCGCCTCTTGGGAAATTTGGTGGTGGTCGTTGTTTTCCTTATTTCACTTTACCCTTACTTTTCTAATACTATCCATTTCCACTACTATTTGAATGTCGACATCCAATGGGGTGTCAGGAACTCTTACACGATAGATTTTTGCGGAGTTGGTTCTTAGAAGTCTAATAAAAGTGAGAAGGTTATAGTTATTGACGTTTCTGATTCTTGAAACTTTGCTGGGTTATTTTTGTCCATTCCATTGCCTTTGGTTAGGAATAAAGTGCTATTTTGTTATCAGAAAAGTCATATTAAGACAAAAAAAAAACAAACAAATAACACAAATTTTGAATATGGAATTTTTAAGAGTTTTAGCCAATACGCAACATAAAAATGAAAAGTTATTTATTTATTTAAAATTATACTTTTCGGCGGATAAATTTATTTACAAAAATCAGGCATGACAATGTAAGACAGTGTTATACAGAGCTTTTTAAACGGGTCTTAATACATTTAGAGTACGCATTTGAAAGGGATTTATCTAATATGAGTAGGAAGTTGGTTCAATGCTATTATGTATATGGGAATCTATTAAAGAGTTTGGACGGATAAGTTATTAGGAGTGGTAAGAGTAGGCCTATAAAGGGTAGTTTAAAAGTGTGTTTACGGCCAATTATCTCCGGAAGTATTGGTCATAGGAGGATAATGTTGGTATACTAAAATAGGGAGCCACCTCTGGTGGATCCAATGGTACTAACGAGAATGACCTTGACCCTTGCGTTCAAGGTTATTCAATTTGTAACTTTTTAGCCCTAAGACATGAGACTTAAAAAGTGAATTTTAGAGTTGTAGGGACAACAATACCAACTGAATACATTAATCGGAATCGCGATAGCTGCATAACTTCAAAAGTTATGGCCAAAATAAGATCAGCATTGCAGAGAAGGACTTTGATCAACATTATTCTAGACTAGAGAAGCAAAAAGAGCCACCTAATTCATGGGTAGCTTTTTTCTTTCCCGCTTGTTGATGAGTACGTTGTATGAAGGTTAATGTGACTTCCGCCTTTTGTCTTACAGTTTGCTTGTTTTTATCAAATTGCTATTTGTGTATTGGTTCCCTCTTGGACTGCAATATCATACATACATACATACATAAATAAAGAAGCATAAGTACACAAATGAATACCAACTGTGTCGTATAAAGACAACATTTTCCATTAATTACGCTTCCTACCCACACGTGTTTCACTCAATAATGTGCTACAGTTGGCAAGGTTTCGATGTTGATTTCCGAGCATAATGGCACAGTTTTCCATTTAGTACTAATAGTACAGTAGGGTTCATTACGTATGTGCTGTAGTGAACTGATGAATTTCTTGTAATTACAGGGGTGTGTAGTATTCGCTTAACCGATCATTGCCTTTGGTATTGCTTCGCTACCTTACACAGGCATTCAGTGTCCCTGTTTGCTTTTCTGCAATGCTGATCTTAACTTTTGAAGTTATGCAGTTAGCGTGATTCTGTTTGGTGTATTCCGTTGGTATTGTTGACCCCTACCACTTTGCAAATCTCTTTTAAGCCGTATGTCTTAGGGCCAGAGGTGACTCCATCTTTTAGTATACCGACATTATCATCCTATGACCAATACTTCCGGCGATAAATGTCCTTAAACAAACATTTAGACCACCTTATAGGTGGTAATGGTTTTGGGAGAAAAATTTGAATTTGAAAGGTCACTAAATACTCAGTACAATAACGGGAGTACGGTTACTTATTACAGCAGGGGAGTATAAGTAACTGTTTGTTCATATCATGTTATAGTATAGAACTAGAAGTACACCCCTGGAACTGAACAGCGTGCTTAACCGCATGTTGCTTCGCAACATACGTCTACGCATTGTGTAGAATTTTCACTTTATCTCATTACTTACTGGTTTTGTTTTCTCTCACGTTGGTAGGGTGAACCGTAAAAACTCACCAATTTTCAAAGAGCGGTGTCCCATGAACGGCTTAAGCTAGACTGAAACTATTAAATGAAAGGTCAATTCAATATCTTTCCAATGATATATAATAATTCCGTGCTATGGCTTTCATAGTTTGGTTGGAATGGCCACGCGGAAAAAAACACCCTCAAAAGAAGTTGTACAACTGTGATTTCACTGGTACTTGTGCCGTCTTTTTGTCTTAAGTGAACTTCCACGATTGCAACAGCACATTTTTTTTTTTAGATTTGGTCTGGAAATCTGCATCAGAAAAGCCGTGAAAATGATATTCATATCACAAATTAAATCTTCCCACCCTCCGTTTACAACTAATTTTGTACTTTTGCACTGAACTCTTCCTGTACTTGTAAAATCATTTTTCAACTTTTTTTAAAATAATTTTTTTTTTCGCGCGGTCATTGCAACTAAACTATGTTTTTAATGACTGGAACTTACTCCCCATACGACTACGTAAAGTTACCGCATACTCAAATTGGAATTTGAAAACGAACAAATATTTTGGTAACTTACTTTTTCACCACATCAATGGTACTAATTGACTGATTATTCATGATTATATTTTTTTTATTTTTATTGTCTTGTCTTGAATTTGTCAGTCTGATTTACATTTATTTTTTTTTGTTTGCTTTATTTGTACTTTGTTCTTGTTGGCCATCATGATCGAATAATAAAAATAAAAAAAAACTATGAAATTCATAGCATAAAATTATACTGTATTTTTAGAAAGATATTTATTTATTTATGGTATTTTCGTCCCTTAGAGACAAGTATAACAAAAAGATACACAATCTACATATAAATGATAACAAACAGAAATACACAACATAAACTATAAAGGTTAACAAAACAGTGAAATACTAAAATTTTTTTGAATAAAGAACATGTTTCGATAACAGTTTTTTAAAATGAGTACAGACTGTAGCACAACCACCGTTTGGGCATGATAGTGCTAATTTCCTTATCTGAAACGGAAGTTCATTCCAGATTTTAAAGGTATTGTATGGGAAACGATTATCGAATAATTAATATCGTTAATAATAATTAACAATTACTAACGATAATAATTAATAACATAATATCGAATTGAACTTTTATGTAATAGTTTTAGTTTGGCTTAAGCTGTTCATGAGAAATCATCAGGTTTATGAGACAGTTTTTTTGGCTTACCCTGTATAGTGAGCTCTTCTCCATCACGCAGTTCATTGTTGTAATTTCAATGTACACACTCGCATCGTTATGATGACTCCCGTGGGTCACTTGGGTTAACCATAACAAAGTGAGTATACACAAAAAGCGCTTCAGACATAGATAACGTACGTTGATACATGCAAAAATTTGGGTAATTATACACTGTACAGTATACATAGTAATGGTGTTTTTGTAATTTAATTAAGATTCGTGGCTTCATACCCGTAGTTGTTTACACCATTTATTTGTGGTTTTTCAGTTTCAACAAATTAAACGTTTTGTTTATGGTGTCACAAATTTTTCAATATATGTTTCAATGAGTTCACAGAAATGGGTAGGAACTTGCATTTCAGTTTAACCAATTACACTAACATCTACTTGGAAGGATTTTGCGAATAAGTTTTTTTCGCATTGATTATGCCTACACATTCTTTATTCCAAAAGTCACCCAGAAGAAATAGCAAAACTTGCCTTTGCATGTATTCAGAAGCTGCCAAGAAAAATTGTCGATATTTACATTTTTTGTTCTCCTTCTCTTTTAGTTTTAAATAGTAATGCGAGTTTGTGTATGCGTAGAGAAACGCTGCCATTTTGTCTCGACGAGAATGAGGAGGAGGGGGTTGTGTAGGAAAAAAATATTTAAAAAAATAGTGACAGAGAGTAGGAGGTAGGGGGTAGAAAATGTGCTTAAGAGAGACCTTTGTCAATGTCATCATTACACGAGACCGAGAGTCTATTCGCGTGTCGCGCGTGAATCCCTGCTATCTGTCATCTGTCGGCGAAAAAGTGACAGTGGCAACTTCTTTATTCCACCGAAAAAAATGTAACGGTAGGTAGAACGAAAGAAAAAAATATATAGTAGGTACGAAAAAAATTGGAAGGGAGGAAAAAAAAGATGAGGAGGAGGGTTGAAAAAGGTATGGGTGTTATGGAAACTGGCAATTGCAAAGCTTGTTGGGCAGGTTTTGTTGTGACAAAACATGACATTGTGAGCATCGCTTTAGGGTTGGAACAAAAATGATGACATATCATTGTGCATTAACTTACCAACCTAAGCCACGTTGTCTCGAGTGACGTAACTTTTTTTTTCATTCTTTTATTGTTATTCCGAACTTGGAAGGTTGTGAAAAGATTGCAGAAATTTTTCGATCTGACAACTAAACTCGGTAGAAAAAATTGCACAGAATGCATATTTTTTCACGTTGTATTTGTTGTGCACGTTTTTGATCCATGTTATTGTAGTTTTAAGTTGAATTATCTTTATTGTTTTTTAACCATATGAGGGTTTTGCTTTCTATATTTGAGCAAACCCTGTTCCAAGAATTAATGGTGGCACTTTTACTTGGCGTTAAGATTTTTTATGAGACTTTTTGGTGGTGCAAAAATGTTTGTTGCTATTTTAGATTGATTTTATGGTCAGTAGATTTTGTGAATGTGTCACAACGATTTATGTAAATAAGCGGTTAATAATCTTATTTATCGCTTATTTATATAAATCGTCGTGACACTGTAGCTTACAATCGACACTTTTAAAAACACCAATCTAAAGGCTACCAAGGGCCAATTTTTGGTATGGCAAGTCATACTCAAGTGGAACAATTTGTGAACTGTGACGTCAGTTTTTTGTCAACCAGTTCTCATTGGTTAAAGAAGAAGCCAACGTCACAATAGTCAACAAATTGCCCGAGTTGTCTTACCTAAAATTGCGCAACTTTTGCGTATGACAGGAGGCCTTAAGGTTTTCTGATCATTTCTTGTATCGTTTTCTGTTCTGATCATCACTTTGTGCACGTTTGAGCAATTATATTATTGTACGAAGCACTTTAACCAGGTGGATCAATATTTTTTTTTGCTATTTCCAGTGTATTAATTCTGACTTAGTTGAACCACTAGTTTAATACATTAAAATTGAAATCTTAATCGATAAAACAATAATTTAAGAAAACAAGTTTTTCAGTTATTCTTTTCTTTACACACATTGTACATTTTACGCAAACTATGTCAGTTTTATATTTCAAATTCGGAAAAAGACTTTAGTTTCATAAACTCTTTGTGTGTTATCCTGTGAAATTAATTATGCATAACTATTTCAACTCACGGGAAAACACAACGTTGGTCGAAACCAAATTAATTTCTGTTTCCATTCATATAATATTTGTATTTTATAAAATAAGAGTCGATCAATTTGGATGGTAGGGTTTTTTGTTTGTTTCATTTTTTGCAAGCCAGGTTCTATTGTGTCCTTTTATTTCTATTCCCTGCAGCGGTAGTTGCCTCGTAATTGAATTTAAAGTGGAAACTAGAATCGAGCTGTGTGTGGTAATATGATACACCTGATACGATTTTTGCTAGGCTCGGCATCATTTTGTTTCTCTTTTTTTTTATATCGTTATTGTTATTCCTTTTATACGATACGGTCTAGTAGTGCGCATGCGCTCCCCTATTTTGCATCCCTCTGCCTTTTGCCACTGGATAGGGTTGGTTACTTTTTTTCTTTACTTCGCCTTTTTGCTCTTATTATCTGTTATGCACCCCTTTCGCAGCAGCGGTGGGTGGTCATAAATCCTTTGGGTCGACGGGTGAGTTTTATATGCAAGGTGTCGCTGCTGTGCATCGAGGGTGGAATTGCTAAAAAAAAAAAAGAAAAAAGAACGTGAAAAAAGACGAAAGAAAAGGTGCTTTCCGTGTTTTAAAAACCCTCTTTCCCCACTTTTTCTTTTTTTTTTATTCCTTTTGTTTTGTTTTCCTATCTTTTTCTTTCACTAGCTAGGAGTTGCGTATCCCATTCCCCTCTTACTTGCATCCACAACTTATCCATCTCGGACCTAGGTGCGGTGGATGTAATTGTTTCTCCACGCAGTCGAGATTGCATTAAACGCGGGGTTGGTGGTAGGGGGGTGGTGTGAGGTGGAGGAGGAAAAAGGATGAAGAGTAAAGAAGAGGTGGTGGAGGAAGCATGAATGCAAACGGCCCACGACTTCTTGCATATTTGATTTTTTCAAAATTGCATTTTCATGTAGTCTGCCCGCCGAAGGTGAACCCAAGACAGACGGCGCTGTGAACCAACCCTATTTTCTATAGAGCAGGCTCACCATGCCAAATAGTGGTGAGAATAAAGGGTTATAAGTGCAAGGAGTGATTGTGTGAAGGAAAAAAAACCATTTGGACTAGGTAGTGTAATCAATTTTAGCTTATTGAGAGTATCGGATTATTTGATACTAGCTGGTGGATAAGCCCATCATAATGACGGGCAGCTAGCAGCACAAATATTTTAAGTACGGAAGCGTTTAATGGATATACTTGCTGCAAAAGATGAAGTTGAATTCATTATTCCCAGCACAATTTCT
>JAQIWH010006950.1:0-12114 GCA_034695005.1 Cryptops parisi
AGGTAGTACATTATAAGTAGGTAGTAATAGATAAGAAAAAAGCATTTATCTTTGTGTACAATAATATGAAATGGCTTAAAATGTACATATATCGTCAGCAATCACTCTTTTCGAGGAAAAACGAACCCTTCGTTTGACAAAATCTGAGAATTGACTGGACATTGGGTCCGTCTGAATTTGATACAACAAAATGTTCTAAGACCTAAGCCTATGTTTGGAATTTCAGCTCTGTAGGTCATCAGAAACCTACCAAAAAAACAAAAACAACTAAAAAATGTCGA
Source organism: Cryptops parisi (assembly GCA_034695005.1). NCBI lineage: Eukaryota > Metazoa > Arthropoda > Chilopoda > Scolopendromorpha > Cryptopidae > Cryptops > Cryptops parisi. Next base: position 282 of record JAQIWH010006950.1, read on the forward strand.
ACCATTTCAACCTCAGAGTAAGTTAAATAAAAGAGGTTTAAAATCGTACTAAAAATTGTACTAAATACGTATTTACATAAAATGCCCGAAAATTATCCTCTCAACTTGCAGTTAGTATAACTACAGTTGCAAAAATTTCGGACACCCTGTATATAACTTCATTACCAGTATATAACTTTATTGCTATTCAAGTTAAAAAGAAAATTCAATTGTAACATTCAATTATTCGATCAAACATTCGATTTTTTTGGTTGGAAAATTACTATAATTCTTATGTTTAAATGTAAAGTTTATAAGACAAATAATTCTGGTTCTAAATATACTACTGACACCACAAAAAACAAATAAACAGCATCATCTATACGTAAAAACCAACGACATAAAAAAATAATAAAACATGTAATCCACCCACTCCATACCAAACCGATTCTATGTTTTATGCCTATACGAGTTGATTATACGTTACTGTTAATTGAATTACACCCATTACAATTTAATTGAAGCTAAAAATAATACGTAGCACCGTACTTATACTACATTACAAATAACCTTACACCTTAAAAACTGGATAAGTTACAAACTTTACACTGAAGTATAAATATCACGAAACTATTTTATATCCCTACAAGATATAAGTTTAGTGTGAATATATGATGTACGAGTATAGTACGTACAGTAGTTTAATAATCAGTATATTAATAAAATGTATACATAAAAAATGAACAAAATATAACTAATTTATAAAAAATAATCAAAAGTTAGTGTAGAGTTCTTTTTAAAACCTGACACGGAGAGTTAGTCGCCAGATTCATTTCTAAATTCGAGCACGATTCGTATTTTCGTCTCCGTGCAAGAGTTTTCACCCCTTTAAAAACTGAATAATGTAAAATATAATAATAATGCACAAGCTTCGTAATCGTACGAACATATGTTATATTATATCATATCGAGTACAGGACATTAACTTTTCCATTGAAAAACCATTCTCAATTTAAATTGTTATTGTATTCGAATTATATTTTACATCTGTGAAGTTTTTTGTTTTGTCCTTGAGGTGAAATACTATATGATATGGTCATAAATCGTGAACAGATTTTATTTTCTTGTCATCGTCTCCTCTGGCACGAGGCAGCCAGTGTGTTTGTGTAATAATAAAATAATAGTTAAATTAATAAAATGGGTTTGTTTTACAACTTTCATTATAAATGAAATTAATTCTTGGGGGATGAACTATTCCATGAATTACACATACAAAACAGATACATAGTAATAATAATACACGTAAGTTATTATTAGGCTACTATGTATGTAAAATGTACAATACAAATGTATATTTTTATATATATATATATATATATAAAGATACAAATTTTTACATTAGAATTTTACAGTTTGTTTTTTTTATTAAGCGATTTATATTTTTACTCAGGGTGCACGTGCCGATTGTAACTAATACAATGTCAAAACCATGTACTTGAATGTGCGTGTGACTTTTTATATCGATTATTACTAATTGTACTGCATATTTTGTTTTTAAAGGAAATATTATTAAGTAATATATCTTTTTGCTTAAAAAAACACACACACAGAAATAAACAAAATAAAAACCATAAAATCCAAAACCGTAAGTATATCAATTATTATCTATTTTTATAGTGTACATTGAGCACTTTAGAAAGTTCAAAACTTATTTTCTTATAGATTTGTCATCAACGATGACAAGTCAATAACACCTATGTCAACTGTTGTCTATATAAAACAACAACAAAATCGACTATCTTAATAAGAAAACTCGATTAAAAGAAAACCACATACTGACTATACTTTTAACTATAGCATATTGGAATAGAATCAACAGTTTCACAGAAAACAACAATTTTTTGAATTTAGAACCAAAGTCTTATCTCGATACGAAACTTATTTGTCATTTGCTCAATTTCCATCATCAAGCAAACAATTTAACCTGAAATCACCACAAACACCATTAAAGTAACAATGTACAATTGAAGGGCTCCGGACAATATAATGATAAGCCACACTTTTTTTTTTTCTTTTAAGAATGGCATTTTTACATCGACCAGTCCCTTCAGTATACTGTTTCTAGCTTGTTACTTGACCACTTTCTGAATTTTCGAGTCGAAAAAACACAGCATAATATATAGAAAATCACCTTGTTGCTCAGTAGTGCTCTATGGAGTTTTTTGTCACCAGAAAAACGGTTCTCCTGAACAATTTCAAAAACATTTGGCTTATCATTATATTGCCCGAAGCCTTTCAATTTTTAACCCCACAACCCCGAGATTTCTTAACATAACTTATACTGCACAACAACATACACATTTGCTCAACTTGGCACCTCGCGTGTTGGTAGTAGATCGACGAAGCACGTGGTTCATCATCGACTCCCCACACCCACACGTTCACATACCTTTTATAAACCCTCAAAACACGTCGAGTTTTTTTCAACTCATAGGGCGGTTTTATATATATATATATACAGTATATACAATTATAAGTAATAATAATAAAACAAAAGAAATACAGGTACCTCTTGCTGTTGCGCCTTCGCCTTTTGGTGGCGTACACCGTACCAAGTTGATTCATGTTGATATCATCACGTAAGCGTGGCCGAGTGGAGCAGCGGACGATCCCGCAGCAACAGCATGGCGCCCCGTATCACATATCACACCAAAAAAATTTTTTTTAAAACAAATATTCTTGTTCTAGGTGTATTCAACCGTTTCAACCGCTCGAGACAAGTATTATTAAAACAAAAAACAAAAACAAAAATAAACTAGGATCAGCAGAAACGACGGTAGGTCTTCTTCTCTACTACGCAGCCAGGGCCCAAAGGCCTGGCCGCAACGACGAAGGTGACCACCACTCGGTGTTCTTCTTCTCGAGCAGTAGCAAAAGCACTGCTACCCAAACGACAACAACAACAATAACAACAACGAGGCGCACAAAGTGAAAACAACAGCATCGATATTACGACAGCAGCAGTAGCCCCCTAATTACAGCCGGATAAAGCTCCATCGCTATTCTACTGGCCATACTTTACTACTCTATTTTGTTTTTATGCCGCTAACCGGCTTTGATGGAGGAGAAGACTTTTAGCATTGCCTTTTTTCTCTCCGCGAGACTTTCTTTTTTCCCCGTTTGCTACGGGACGCCCTCATTATGCGTGGCTTCGCCCACAACGGCGAGGTTCGACCAATAGAAACGCACCAATGGACCCGTGGGATTCGACTCAAAACGATCGACCTGCCATCCCGCGACGAATATTGCATACTTAACCTAAAAACACCCAAAATTTATTTAAAACATTTCTCCCCCATTTTTTTTTAATATACAAAATATTTTTATATTTAAGTAAAATTTCAAACTTTTATCATTTGACTAAAATTTATATAAAAAAAAATTGATATGAAAAGTTTTTAAAGTTAACACATTTTTGTGAAAAAAATGTATGGTATACTTGAAGTTTTTTTAGCAAAATTAAGAGCGCGTTTACACGATGATAGTTTTGGGCGATAGTTGCTGTCATGACAGAGACTATCGCCATAGTTATCTTCGTGTAAATGATGTCTAATGTCAACTTTAATATTTAATTTTGAATGTTTTCTACAATCAAAACATATTTCAATAATATTTGGGATATTACTGTATATGAAGCTTCATTTGCACGAAGATAGTTGTCGTTGTCATGATAGCACTGTCGCCAAAACTTTCATCGTGTAAACGCGCCTTAAGTAATCGAATTTAAGATAACTTGAATAAAACGTTCCTTTTTTTGTGACATTTTTGCTATTTATTTTATATAAACTTCTTATAAGACTGAACACGTTTCGAAGCACTGGGAAGGCTTCGAACAATGATAATAAACATTCCCTCACAAGACTGGACAAAACCCAATAAAAACATGTCCTATGTTTGTTTAGGATTGTAATGGTAATTTTGTTAAATTTTTTGTTTAGGATTGTTGAATCTTTTCTGTAGTTTGTTATTTTATTTTCAATCGTTCGTTCTATCGACTTTTATATGACTATAAAATATTGTTATTCTCGATCCTATGAATCGCATACTGTAATAAACCACCACAAAAATAAAAACAATTAGAATCGACAATATACTACTATTGTTCCTAGAAAACATATCAATTATTAATAACACATTTCGCCAAATCGACTGTGTGACCAAAACAAACCATTTGTATGTTTTATATATATATAATTATATCCTATAATATATGTATATTAATAATTAAATTACAGCTGTTTCCACATATGCGTTTATATATATATATAAAAAAGTACATTATTGTAGTAAAAAGCTACAATATCAATTTTCCTCGATTTGCAGAGAAGCCTAATCTCAACTTTTTTAAATCAAATAACTAAATAAATAAATGAACACTTTTATTTCTTTGCTCGTGTTTGTTTTTCCATATTTAATCCATCAGTCAATCGACCATTCGCGTGTGACTTGCCTAAGTGGTTTTTTTTATTTAAATAATTAACGTCACCATCTGGAGCCAATTAATGATAATATATGAACTGGAAAAACAAAATTCCTAGTATTCATACACTACCTATATATAACAGCTGAATCCAATGGATCAACCTTTTAAATAAAAACATTATTCGCTTTATACGTGTGTGTGTATATATATACAGGGTGGCGTAAAAGTCGCGCACCATAGAAATCAACGCAACAAAAAATAAATCGGTGTCAAAAAATCAAATTCGTAAAAATTTGTCTAAAACAAAAGTTCGACAATAAATTCCAATAAGTTCAAATGACCCTTTTGAATAAAAAAATATTATTCGCTATATCTTCGTATATATAAAAAAATACAGGGTAGCACAAAAGTCGCGCACTATAAAAATCAACGCAACAAAAAAAAATAATTGTTGTCTAAAATGACATTTATAAACTTGTCCAAAATGTTCGACAGTAAATTCTAAATAAAGTTAAACTTTGGGACAAAAAAAAAAATTTATCTATAAAATAAATTTAATAAAAAAAATTAAGATCGTAATAATAAATAAGTCAACTGATCTATCACCAACAATATATATGATAACCATAAAAAAAACATTACTTGGAAAAACTTTCTTTTACACGTTATAATTTAACCCGAAGCCATTCTAAAGAGAGGAAACGTTAAAAAAAAAGTATCACTACCTAAATCTCAAATGTCACACATTGTGGCCAAATGATTATAATTAAAAAGCGATCGAGTTTCACCTTAAGTCGAAAGATGTCTATAATATAACATGATTCATTCGTCACCAACGTATAAATTAACAACAACGACAACGAAAGCGCATGCGTCGTTCTACTACCCTACATTAGTATGCATAGGGCGACTTTTTACATTAAAAACAAAAAACGACACCCGGTGTCGAAATATTCGATTTCCTCCCTAAACTTTTCTCCCCTAACAATATATCTGTCTATGTATATTTATATATATATATAAAACTATATAATCCCAAAGGGCCTTCAAACCCCGACAACCAGGTGGTAAGCGAAACCAACGGACAATGTATACTATACTATGGTCTAAAAGCCAGGTGAGAAAATATATATATATAATCTAGTAGGTTCTATAGTACAACATAAATAAAAAGCCTTTAAAAATGGTGGCAAGTGAAATTTATTTAAAAAGAAAGAATAAAAATGTTTTACCCATTTTTTTTTTAAATATATTTTTTTGGGTAGTATAATTCTTTACATTGCCTAATTATTGCCGTAAATTTTACTAATGCCGCCGTAAGGAAGCATTTTGAATCGGAAAATAAAAATGATATAAATAAAACTCATTTTTCCTCAGGTGGTCTACGATTATAAAGTGGTCATTTTTTTTCTTAATATTCACCAAATTCGTCCCAATTATGCAAATACTCGTTTCCTCGGTCATGTGACTAATTTTTTTTTCTTAGACTTTCTAAGTTTGAACAAAAAAGAAATCTTCGCAAACCTGTGAACAAGAGAATGACTAAGACAGATTGGAATGTTCAACAACTCTTCTGACACTGTATCTGTAACGCTGATTTTTTATTTAAACAATGATCATGCAATGCTAGTTCAATTTTTAGACAATGGATTTATGCACAATCATGTGTTTATTGTTCTATATTCCAATTTTATAATAGCTACTATTGGTCCAAGGGTATTGATATATCACTAAAAAAAGTTATTAAGTTACGAGCAAAAGTACGGTATCACAGGGAAAAAACTCAGGGGCAGCTGCAACAACATGGTCAACTTGACTAATGAAGAAGTGGGAAAATGGCGATAAAGTTGTGAGAAAATCTGTTAAACTAATGCATGTCTAATAAGTGTTCTTCACAACATTTCCATAGCTTTTCCAAAAATACATTGTCAGGTAAGCTATGTTTGTTGTGGCTGCCCCTGCTTGCTTTCCTGTCATACCGTTCTTATTTCGCCCATAACTTTCCCTTTTACCGGTCGATTTGCGATCTGTTTGATGCGTTGGCATTATTTCGTGGAATACCTTCATATTTCTAAATCACATGTGGGATAAATATTAAAAAAGTTAATTAATGGATGATCTTAAAAATTACACCAAGATTACTTTGGATAACGCCATTGGATAGACCATGGACGATATACATCACAATAGTTCAATCAGAATTTCTATACCACCAATGGTTCTTATTTAATGGATATTTAGCGGTGACCAGATTTTTGCCTCGCCTTTTATATATTGTATATACAGTATATCGAACAAATTTATCAGTTGTGATAATAATCCTCACTTTTCATAACTACGACTGACTGTACAACCTTGTGGCCACCTCGACTAACAACACTTAATTTAAGTTCCCAGCTTGAAACATTTTGCTTAACATTTTCTTATTCAACATCCAAGTCACGAGCAAGACTAAATAAATAGTCAAATGTAAATATGTGAAAAAAAATTTTTAAAAAAATTAATGGATTCTCACAGTTCTTAAATTATTAATTTAAAAAAAAACAAACACATTTCATCGAATCAAAACTTATCAAACGATAAAAATACATTACACAACGTGACTGAAAAATATATATAAAGTGGTATCATACATCTTCTGATTTCAATTTGTTCGACTTGAAGATGGTGAGTTTTGAACCGGTTGTAAAACAAATAAATCGAAGATAGAATCGACTGATAGGTTGTTTTTTTTTAACAAACTTGCTTCTGGTGTTTCAATATACTTGTATATAACCTGAGTCAATTAAATAATACAAAAACTCTTATTTCTTGCGCAAACAATATAAAATTACTGCACATTGAAAGATACACATGAAAATTACCATGTTAATATAATACATGTCAATGACATGCTCCAACAAAAATACACAACAATTACCAGCTCGCAATATTTCCTAATCAACAAATGTATTTTTTGTATTGATATATTTTTAATAAAGAAACAAAATATGGTTTTGAAACTGAATCATAACAAAACTATATAGCTATAGCTACAATACATATCGTAAGTATCTACAAAATTCTAGAATTAAATTAATTGTTTTTTTTTTAAATTTAAGAATTGTACAGGGTGGCCCAAAAGTTACTAGCTTTGTAAAAAAAAAATCACTACCCGACGCAAAGCACTTTTAATGGAATAGGTAGTGACTTTTGGGCCACCCTGAATATTTAATAAAATGGACCGTAGAGTGTTTTCTTTGAAGACACAATTATCTTTCGACCCTCCATGTTATTCTTCGACCGAACTCATCGATTTGACACTTTCTCCATGACAAGAATGTCAAAGCTTACCGAGAAACTAATACTTAGGTAAGTAAAAATAAAAAACCAAAACCGTACGAAAAATAAAAGTCACTTCTCTTCTTACCTACTTATCCAGCTTTCTTCTTACATCGGGATTTTTGTCTGTAACTTGAGTCACCAGGCGGAAGTGATTGGTATGAAGATAACATAGTCCGAATACTCGTGTCTGTTCGCTGTACAAACTAAAAAAAAAATAAATACAAAAACACACAAATTAATCTCTAATTATAGGCCTACATTTTTTTAATTGGTACACTTGTGGGTTTGCATGGTCACTTGTGGCGCTAGTCGTTGTTGTTGTTGTTAACTGACCTAAACTGTCGCCACAAGCGGGTTTGACATGCAAACTCACAAGTACCTCTTTATTTGATTGAGAACTCGAAATTTCGGTTTATCCGAATTAAGCAAAAAATTTCATTTCGAAATAAAAATCGATACATTATCGAAAAATTATTGACATTATCGATATTTATTTATTTATTTATTTAATTTAAAATGCTCGTCCCATTGAGACATCAAAATACAACAATACATATACAAAAAATAAAACAAAATTAAAATTTGTTACAAAAAATAACATTTCCATGTTATCATCCAAAACATTATCCGTATAGCTATGGATAATTTATTAAAACAAATTATTGTAAGTTAATTCTGTACATGAAATATAGTTCATATTAAATATTCACGGTTTTTCAACTTATACAAAATTTGCAACTCTTTTTTAATACAAAACCGGTCATATACATGGAAAATTCCGGATTATCCGAATTTTTATTTATCCGAAATAGATTTGATCCTTTGGATAATAATCGAGTTTGTCGTGTAAGCAAACATAAAATAAACTTGGATTAAAAAATTTCAATAAAAAACTTTAGTTTAATTTTAAAATGAACCACGGTGGTGGGGGCTAGTTATAACTAGTTAGTGCTCTTCATCTTTTTTGGATAAAAATCTCAAATTTTAACAACGGTTAACCAATGATGAAAAGTTTTTGGAGGTCGAGTTTCAACTTCCCACGTTCGATAGTTTCATTTTTATAAATAAAAAAAAAAAAAAAAAAAAACCAAACCCGAGAAGACGACAAGTTAGTTAGTCACGCCTTTCTTTATTTACCAATGTTATCTCAACACAAGTCATCGGAACGTAGCGAGCAAAAGCGTACAGTGAGAATTGATGAGGCTGCTTTCTTCGCCTTTAGGCTTATTGTTTTTTGTTTTTTTTGGTACTACTATTACATATTACTACAGCACTACCACTATTATACACTCATCCCCCTTTTCCCTATAGCCTAAAGGTAAACCCGAAAGGTCACGTCCCTTCTCACGAGCATGATCGTTGTAACTTGCTACTGGGTTTCCAACATCATCTCCCCAATTTCCTAATTGGGTTTCAATTTAGAATACTGTAATGGGTTTCCCCAGTAGAAACCACAACTTAGAAGCGAAACAAAAAAATAATACCCGTTTAATACGCGTTTTTGTGTAGTAAGACTTTCCTCTGCTTGAAAAGTTGATTCACAAAAACTTTCTATTATTTGAAGAAAAGCTGATTGCAATGTTGCCGAAGATCATCTCACCTCAAAAAGATAAGGATATCTTATCACCAATCTTACAAAAGTAACATTGTGTTTTATTTCAAAGCAAAAACAATTATTTTTATTTTTATTTAAGATTGAATTCACTCCGTAATAGAATCATAGGACTTCACAAAACTTAATACATGGAAAAAACAAAAACAAAAAAAGGAAAAGAACAAAAAATTACCAAGTTTTGAAACAGTTTCACTATGGCTCAAATTATCGTATCTTATACCCAATTGAAACGATTCCACTCAAAAAAGTTAGTCATCAAAATTTTCTTCCTCGATATGATGTATTTAATTAAAGCTCGCGTAAGAGAGATTGTTACCGATTTTCCACTTGAAAAGATCTTTCATGCAAAAGTAAGATTTTGATTATATTAAAACAAAAAAAGTGATTAAAACAAATAATTAAAAAAACTGCGTTTTTGATAACTACAACTTCGTGATTGCTTAAACAAACACATGAAAATGTATTTGAAATATGTTAAGTGTTCATTAAGATGGATCAGTTTTATACTCGCAACAATGAATACCTGCTCACGTAATGAGGTAATACACTCTAAGTAGGTAGTTAACAATATACAGTATATCTAAAAAAGCATTTATCTTTGTGTACCGGTACAACAATGTGTAGTGGAATGAAATGACTTAAAGTGTAGGTACGGTATATCAATATCGTAAGCAAACACTTTTCGAAAAAAAAAACGGACCCTAAAAATTGACTGGACATTGATCCGTCTACATTTGATACAACAAAATGTTCTACGATTCCAGCCTATGTTCAAAATTTCAGCTCTGTAGGTCATCGGAAACCTACCATAAAAAAAGAGCTCAACGACGTTGAACCACTTTCACCTCATCAGAGTAAGTTTAACAAAAGAGGTTAAAAACGCCTTAAGAGGGTTCCACGCTTATCAATACTGTATTAACTGTGGAAAGTTCCAACAACTAATTGAAGTTCCCATTGTAAAAAAAACGATATCGTTCGTTATACATGCAACGAAACGTTGAACCGCAAAATGGGATAAAATAGTTGAGTTGGGGAGTATATAAAACAAGATGTATAGTATTTCATCACCGTGGTTAAGAACTTTTGGTCCACCATGCTGACGATGTGTGTGGATCACCAACTCAACAAACGTCCAGTGACAGCAGCTTAACCTACTTCATTCTTATCTTCCCGAATCTTTAACCTTCAGCAAAGAAAAGTTACACTAGCAGGTGAAACGTCAGGGATTTCCTCTCAACGTTATAACCTATCCCTTTCACCGCCCTTGCAACATTTTTATATCCACACACATATAATAATGTATATAAAAAAAATGGGTTGAAAAAGAATGGGTTAAACCAGTAGCCTTCAAGAACATCAACCCAGAGGCTGATCACAACAACTTCTTTCTGAGATAGTAGAAAAAAAGATGACAGTCCATGTCATGTCGATTTGAATGAAGAAGAAGAAGAAGGAAGACTCACTTTAAGCCTAATCGGGTAAAGCTTGGCTCTTTCAGTGATTGACAGGATAATGGAACATCCACACTTTACTAGGTTCTTCTTTTCCAAGCAGCTGACACCAGGAGGAGATGAGAGGGGGGAAAATGATGTAGAAAGGAACAACAACGAATACCTTAAAAACGAGGGGTGAAAAATCAGGGGTGGGGAGAGAGAGAGAGAGAGGCAGCAAAAGTTACAGAAGAAAAGGAAGAGAATGAAAGAAATAAAAAAGGTGAATGGTTCGAGTCCTTTTGGGAGGAAAAATGGTGTAACTGGTCCAACCACTTTCACCCTTCACTGTTGTTGTTTTTATTGTTCGCAGGTGGTTTTTAAAAGATGGTTGTTGGTTGAAAAGTAATTTTTCCTATAAGTGTGTGTGTGTGTGTGTATGTGTCGCGTGCCCCTTGTCATCGACAAGCACGTGCCTCTTATACACATTGGCTCGAAAATAAAAAGGGAGACTTTTAAACATCAATCGTCTCTCTCTATATATATATATATACAGGGTGTTTTCTTCAAATAAACACACTTCGCACCACCAAAAAAAAAATGGCTTCCCTGCCTAGCTGTCGTTTTATATCACTAAGCCAAGATTTTTTCGAAACATGTTTCTGTGAGTTTTTGTTGGAAGTAAGAAATAATCATGAACCTATGTTGAATGATACAACCCTGCTCTACAATTTTGTTCCCGGACAATTAGATGCTAACTGTTACGGTTTAAAAGATACGAACTAAATTCGTTGACCCCCTTCCAAAATCCAAGTTAACGGTATTCGAATAACAGATCTCTTGAAAACACGCTTTTCGCACTGCACGTTTTCAATGAATTGCTTCGAAACAAGCTATTCATTTAAAAATTTTTCAAGCCATTGAAAGTTTCGCTTTTTCTTAGTAAAGAGTGGCGCAGAAGTTCCTTCACGATTTTAAATTGAAAGAAAAATAAGAGAAATA